>SFCI01000185.1:0-31386 GCA_004681135.1 Hericium alpestre | reverse complement strand
GGGTGCGTCGGGATGGGCGGGGGCGTGAGGAGCAGGAGGAGTGCGTAGGCCTGTTATAGCAAGCATGCATGAGTGCTGGTTAGACAGGTGCATGGAGGGGAAGCATGGTGCAGGGCTGCTGCGGGGCTGTCACTTTCAGAACGGAGTACGGTGCAAGACCGTGACCGGTGTTTCGTCGTCGCCCTGGCGCGCGTCAGAGACGGCCCGGGGCTCTAAGAACAAGGATGATATAGGCTCATCATAAGTGGCCGCCCGCAGGTGCCCTGCGTGATATTCATTGATCAGGAAAGGGGGTGGCGAGCTCACGAGGAGAGCTGCAGCGAGCAGGAGGGCGACGCCCCCATAAAGGAGGGTCGGGGTGTCCATGGTGTGAGGAGGTCGATGGTAGACGCTAGTTTAGCATGAGTGAAAAGAATGGTGTGGGACGACACGTCACGGAATGTTGGCGAGATGGAGAGCGAAGCAAGTCGCACAGCTGTACAGCGCTGAACGCCTACATTATCGACTACAAACGTAAGCTGGTTGCCATTACAAAATTTGTAGACTTTTGTTTAGGGCCGGTCACATGCGTGTGAACAGTCCAATTTGTCGCCACTACTGCTCATGGCCAAAAGCTGCTCACCGCTCGGAGCCTCGGGCCTCGAGCCTCATATTTCAGACTCATTGCGCAAGTCCAATTTATGCGTGAACTCAAGATATCATACTTTCTTTCGAACTCAGCCTGGCACCGGTGAGGGAGACATTCTCCAACGCAAGAAAGCTTTTCGAAGTCATCTCGAATAAGTTAGGAGTAATACATATGTGAACATAGACAGCAAGATCGCGGAATCCTAGCTATGCTGCATAAGCCAATGGCGGAGGCACAATCTTCATAACGAAATATATTCAACTGCAGGACCTCAAGATCCAGCCGAATGAAACTTACAAAAGCGACAGGCATCGTGGCCTGCGCGCTCTTCGAGACAGAGGTGATTGACCCCACTTTCTCCAGCTCGTGCTTTGCATGTGCAGTAGGATAGTAATGGGATTGTGTTTTGAACGAAGATCGCAATGTCGCAAAGAACTTGAAGATAAGCAATGATTTTCAGCCAAGGTACGCCATTGCTCATTCAGAATTGTGGTCCGTGGGTGTATAAGAACGAATTTAGATAGTGCGCGTGAACATTGCGAATGCCGTGCTAATTTATAGGCATGAGTTGGCGGAGGACTGCTAGGAATGGGTATGGGCAGCCAATGAGCGTCTGATCGTTGGAGATATGGTCGGCGACTGCAAACAGACGACGATGACCAGCGATAAGCAACAGAGTTGGACAAGCGAACAAAGAGGACGAACCTAGTAACCATCATTCCACCTCGAGCTTCTGCACGACGCTTTTCAGCGCCTTGAGCCATCCATCGTTGTTGGGTAACAAACAAGAAGTCAACGTCAACCACTCCAATGGCTCAAAGGTCAGCGAACTGAGAGCCGGCAGCGGCAGGAGCGCCGCGGTCGCCGGCTGCGATGCAGCATCCACTTCTGGCAGGACAATGTTGGCGCTGCAGAGAAAGGCGCAGAACTCGCCCGGTGCAAATCGTTCAACAAACGTGAGGGAGATGATGGCGGCAGCGTTGCCGTCTGGTTGTCCGCAAATCTGTTGCCAATCCCACCTATCCCAGCCCAGCTCTGTCATGTTTACATGTGAGATCGGCCGAAACGGAAGTATCCCGAAGTAATTCTCCATAACTTCGGCCGTATTGTTGTCGTCTTCGAATTGTAGAGAGACAGGGCCGCAGCTGCGGCCGGGATAGGCCCTGATTTCGAAGCCACAGACCTTGAAGACGTTCAATTCGTCAACGTTGATGGGCATTCTTCCACTAGGATCGACGTGCTTCGAGAGAACAGTGAAGAGTTGGCGCACTTCTTCAATGTCTTCGTCTTCAACGTTGGGGACGATGGTCAGGTGCAGATCCACTTCTTAGGGCAGAGATAGACGACTCAATGTCAGAGCGACGTCCAGGGGATTTCCTCCTAGTTCTAGCGTCGTAAGTTGGGCCAGCCGTGCTCTGCGGGCGTTTGATGAAGGGAATAGCGGATGTGTCTCGCGATCCAAATAATTTGGCAGTGACCCTTGGATCGTGAGATCCTCCAAATCTGGCATGTTCTCTATAGCATCGAGGAACTATGTCAATGTTGGTGCCCAGCTTCGGTGAGAAATTCGGAAGGGTAGAGAGAAGTCGAGCGAGCGAAGCCCGTTGAATAAGGGAGAGGTCCATGGGATAAAGACATCAAGAAGGTGGACTTCGCGTAATTTGGGAGTATGACAACCAAACAGGTTGTTTGGTGCGATAGTAACACCGCTCGGCGTTCGGGTAATTCTATATGTTCTATACGATGAGGCCTTAACTTCGAGGGAAACGGTTTCCAACAGGGGTGCAGACTTGTCTGCCCATCTCAATATAATACCCATCCAGGAAGAATCATACATCGACAAATGAAGACTGTCGACGTGGGACAAATGGCGTGCGATTAACTCAGGATCGTCCTCGTTGATGTCGGCATCCTGTTCATTCTCCATTTGAACGGAGACTGGAACCAGCTTTGAGTACGAGAGCATACGTCTTGCCCAAGAGTACCCGAGGGACCAAGTGACATGCTTCCACAGGGTTGGTGTTTGAATCGCCACGGAACGCCAATCAGCGCAGACCTGCATGACGACAATCCAGCCTAGCTTCTTCACAGATGAACCCTTTTTCTTCTCCGTCGTAGACCCCAATCTGCCGTCAAGATGATAGCCTGGTTGTTGCACATCGCGAAGGATGGAGAAGATTTCGGCGATCATCTCAGGTGGAAGTCGATTGACTGAAGCGAGAGAGTTGAATTCCGCTTTGAGCGTGGATTCGACCGCATTCGCTTGTTCTAAATTTTGAATAATATCCTGGCGCTCTGTCTTGATCGTGTTTACTTGGCTTGAGACGGCCCTGTCGCCCTGTGGCGATGCAGACTGCGAGACAGGATGTTCATTGCTACTGTTTCAAGGAAATCAGGAAAATCTTGAATCAACATATTCTTTCCCACCACGGATCTGAACGATACTTACTGCACGCCTTCATTAGAACCTGGGCCACGCATCAGGAGCAGATAAGTCCTCACTAAACAGTGTCGACGTCAGGACATAAACGTTGTTGATCAAAATAGCTGAGAAAATGGTCAGCTTTATAGAGATGAATAGGCACGTGTCAAACACCTATGCCGTCCCTATCGTAGGGTACTCTGATAGTCCTTCGTTGATGTCGATGGGAGAGACTGAGTACAGTTTCAGAGCAAGCGCTGGAGCTGTACTTGACACAATGAGCGCTTGGCCTTTGAGCGCTACTCCGAGAAAGCGCCTCCTCCCCGCGACAGTCTGAGTCATGAATACCGCATCTCTGCTCCGCATCGTCGCGCTTGCTCTCATCTCCAGTGCCGCAATCGCATCGTACGGCAATTTTGACGGGAACAACTCATGGACATCATAGTCAGTCGTACTTGAGGGAATCCAATTTAAATTACCCTGCTGCAGCCTCCGGAAGCATCGCTAGTTACACTTCAAATGATCTCAGCATGTAGCCCTTCCATTCGCTATGCCATGTACGATTGACTTGGGAATTATCAAACTCGTGTAACCATCCAAACACTATCTCGGAGACGTGCAATAGACGGTTCAGTTCCCTTCACGGGCTCTTTCCACCAGCGGCAAGACAACACTGGATAGATCATAGAGCACATATGCCGATACATGTGTCCCGCGAGCCGCTTCGTGAACGCGGTGGTATGCCATGCGTCGCGGTCGCGAGCGCTGTCGATGAAGCTCGATACATGGTTCTGAACATTGTTGCTAACCTTATTCACTTCTGCGCTTACATACCCCGCGTAGAGTAAATTGTCCTAAGAATAAATGCCACTGGTAAGCTGGTACATACAAAATCAGGAGATGATGGTGTCAATAACCGAATATATAGCTGAATGTCTGAATGAACCGCACTGTCTTTAGAAATGAGAACCTTCAGACTATCGCTCCATCGCCAAGAGCGATCCTCTCCCTCTTCAATGGGACCGGTACGTCTTCACGGTCCTTGCCATCGTGATCAGCCCTAGAAGTCGTCGGCTCCGCCTCTTCCACTGTTCGAAAGTGCATGCCCGACATCGTGCTGGGAGTCCGCGCTCACCTTTTAAGAACCGAGGTGAAGCCGAAGTACGGTCATTCGCAACGCGGGTGGCATGCAACAAGTCCTGCACATCATCGAAACCCTTGCCCATCCCGACGCGGACAATTATGAGAGTAGGTGCAATTGCCTGTGCACATCAAGATGGCAAGATGAATAGAGCTGACATAGAGGTTACGAGTGTGGTTTGATGAACGCACCAATAACTGCTGGTTAATCGTACTTGCTATGGTCTGTCCGTAATTGATTGTCAAGGAGAAGACCCGGTATGATGAGATGCGTATACTCACAAAATCAATTTCGGGAATGGATTGAACAACAGAATTCACGAGGAGCGAGGTGGAAGAGAGGGCTCCAGACTCGACCCGTCGTTTAGAAAAGATAATCAGAAAAATGTGTATTCAACCGAGATTCACTCACACCATTGCAATTGCGGAATAATATTTCACCGCAGCGCCTGGGCCGAGATATATCTTGATATCTCTAGTCATCATCCATATCCTGAGGGCTGGTCAGTAGAAGGGAACATGTTTTGGGCTCAGCATATTTGTCGATCTCAAATAGCAGCGTACCTGACAGAAATGTTGTGATGACATTCGTCGCCAACGAGAACCAGATACCAATGTTGGTAACTAGATCGGCTCGATTTCCGAGTGCTTCTTGAGACTCGAGCGATGGCGATCCACTCCTTTGCAGGACGACAAGTGCGCCATTGTAGTATAGCCCCGTGATATTGCATACTAGATATAAAGCCGTCAGGATCAGAGAATGAGCACAGTGAGAATGCACACCTGTCGTAGCAAGCAGCAAAACCAACGGAAGAGTAACAATGTACTTCCTGCTACCCCAAAGCACGAAACACCGGTATATCTGCGCGATGTCAGCATCCTTACAGCTGGCAATATGGAGGTTCATGTTGCGCACCAGGAGTCCGTCGGCCACAGATCTAGGATATGTATGAGATATTATTCAACAGCAAGGCAGGAAATGTGAATTATGATATCCATACAACAATGCTGTTGCCGCACAGTTCTCCAGGAACTCATAGCATTGGCTAGCACCAATTCGTGAAATATTTCATGGAACATAGCCTGATTGTCTGGCGAGTCGCAAGGTATTATGCCATCATTCTTGAAGAAACTCGATGAACTTGTGACGGGTGTTAGGAGGATCTCGAGGAAATTCGCCGCAGTATAGATGGTGGCAAGGACAAATAGGGTAACAGTCACGACCAGATAGCGTGTATTTGGTCTTCGCCAAACCAGGACATAGATAGATCCTGCGAAGAGCATCACATAGACGCCTAGCATAAAATATAAGATCCGAGACAGCATGCAAAAATCAAAGATGACGCTCACCGTACAGGAGCGCCGTTGTCTAGAGAAGTACGTCAATGAGATAGCCACGCGAGTGGCGGTCGGTATCTCACCCAAATTGATGACAGGTTAATCTGTAAATACAAGCATAGATCAGAAAAGGGCTCGACGCCCAAGAATATTAGCGTACTCTGTACTCAAGTTCGCCACACATCCTTGAGTGGAATACGACGTCTGTAGGAAGTCAAAACAAGAGGTATAACATCGGAACTTCAATCTCTAACTGCTTTAATAGTCGGCAGATACGCACGAATGGATCTCCGCCAGCTTGCATTGACACCGAGATGACGGTAGGAGGTACGATGAGAGGCAAGGATATTAGATGAACATGATATGGCCGCATGAGCTTCGCTACCGGGCGTCAAGAAAATAGTAATGAGCAGCGGCACTTATGACGGACCTTGTAACATTATCGATGGTGCCAAGAGAAGCAGACAACACCGATGCCGGGTTCGTGGACTACGTCCCTCAGCTGTGTAAGAAGCTAGTGATCGATCGTACTGAACGTTCACCTCATGAACGAAACGAGACCTGAGGACATAGATCCTGCCAAATCGAGCATTTTGGGGTGAAGGATATCTCGATACCGCGATAGAATCTCTTGAGTTTCTGCAAGTGTTCGGACCTGGACAAGCGTAGTTCCATCGCAACGCAAGACGCAGCTCGCGAATTGTCCTTGTTGTAGCGCCACGAGGCAAGCCTGACACTGCGTGAGATCGCTTAGTTTGAGAGTCTTGGAGCAGTAAAATTGACTCAACGACTCGCTTCTGCGTATTCTATCATTTTGATACCCAGATATCACGGGGCTCCGGCACACGTTCGGAACCTCGTGTATTCCATCCAAGATGGAGGACAGCCAGCGAGGTGGAGGGCATATTAGAAGCTTACCCCAGGGCGGTGGATAGCTTCCTCGAAAACGTTTGAAGCGAGTGATCGGCATGTCGATGGCGATAGGGGCTGGTGATCAGAACCTCGGCGGCTGCATTCGCCACATGAGCTACGTCCCACGAGAAGTCGTCGAAAGCACGCCGAAGGAATGCTTCGCGAATCAGAGATGGTGCTTTGACCGCGAGACCTCCCTCACGGGGCACAGCATTCGTACAGTAGCATGCTGACGATGCCGTTCATGGGAACGTATGTCACTTGATGCCAACGCCTTCTAGGTTGCTTGTCAAGGCCTCGCTGCTTGAGGCCGGTCGATCAGATGAAAGACATTTGCGCGGATCATTCATTCGAGGCAAAACCGTGCATTTAAGCCGGTCCAACCCTTTATCTACGCATCGCCGGGAGCCTGGGTAATTTGCTTCCTCCATGAAGATGAGGCCGAGGTGCGGGGCTCAGGTGTGTTCGACCTCTGCAAGAAGAGCGTTGATTTATGGATCTCAGAAATGAGAGAACCCAATACGACGGATAAGGACTCACAGGACAGGACAGCCTGTGTCTGCAGAAGCATGTCGGTCTCGTGTGTGTGGGCTCCGTCTTTCATCCGAAGTGAAGCCAGACTCCCCTGGACAAATATGAACCTCATAAAAGTACCTGTACTTACTAAGAAAGCAAATACTGTGTCATCGCGGCAAATTGTGCTGGCACCTATCGATGCAGCCGCGAGACATTGGCTCTTCTATACCAGCTGGATAGATGCCAGTGGCATGGGCCCACGGGCGGATGGCCGGAATTCAGTCATTGTCGCATGCCAGCCTATCGATGACCTGGTCAGGCGAAGAGAGAATCATCCAAGACCTGTGAATGTATTGTAACTATCATGAATCAGATGCGAATATAAATAAAGACCTACGAGTAAGAATATCCGGTTATTGGGGCTCTAACAGGATGACCCCTGGAAGGGCGCGTGTGACATGGCAGTTGGTCTCGGTCTCCTTCATGGTGATGCCAGGTCTGCGCGAAGGATTATGGCACCATGCCAAAATCGATATGATACACATATCCTGTGTCTTCACCGAACATTTTTCTGGTACTCATTCGTCTAGTGGTAAGATACGCGTGTAGGTCCAAAGAATTCTTGTATCAGTTGAATACACAGGCAAGCCACAGCGGTATACCAGCCTATCGATGGTCTGATATGAAGACGGATGCACCCAAGATCTGCGAAAGAATATCTGCAAAAGAATTCTGGAGTACCATGCGTACATGGTGGTTGCCACGGATGGTTATACATCGACTGTACCTATTAAGCTCTGTTATTTTGTCAGACACTTTCATAGTAGCACGATGACTTGAATATTGCTTACACTGATGATACATTGCCTGGAAAGTGGGAATATGGAGTACTGTACATGGGCCGTGGGTCGATAACGATCTAGAGTCTCTCACTCTCAGAGACGGTGGTGGGTTGTGGTGGGCGACGAGTCGGAGTTGTGTCGAGGAGGTCGGCATAGGTCGGCATCTGTCGGCATGGGCGTTTGCGCGATCACCGCTGAAGGATTCTGAAGGAAGCGCTTGTCTGTTGGAAGATACAGTACCTCTCTGTCGCTCGGTGACTTCGTCGCATGGCCCGAGCTATAATCAGGCATAAAGTCCATTTACTTAACCATCTTCTCGGTCTCTTGCATGTGCCAACTGGTACGGGCCGGGGGTACAGATCCCCGAAGTGCTGGAAGTCGCCGAAACGAAGAGTACGTTACAGACATTCTCCATGACAGTACTGTATTTCGCTACGATTTAACTTCAAAATTCTGATGAACACGTCCGCTACCTTCTACTAGTCACCAAGGAGGTTATTATCGAGCAGGAGGGTTGCGGACTAAGTTCGAGGCTGCAACCGCCATGGCGGTCACATACAGCTTCAAGATTGCTAGCAGGACATTCTCCGTGTCTCCTTCAAGTCTCCTCGACCGCACTTGATTCAGAGGTGTCAAGCGCCAGCTGAACGTCAGGTCCTGGTTCTCAACATTGACGCAACTGGATATCATGGAGAATGTGGTGCAGTTGTGGAAACTCGCGATTCTTCAAATGAAGCTTTTTACAGCACCTGGACGTACTTTGTGGACATGCTGGAGACGCGGAGAATCTGCAAGGTTCCAATGCACAGCTTGACGCTGTGAAAATGCTCGTTCATCGACATCAACTAGATCATATGCCCAATGCTGTCGGACATAACATTCGTCTTCCAATACTCTCCACCCATCACCTTTGTGCTCGCCTCAGACGACAACAACCATCTTACCACCTTATTCTCCATCGCGCGATGCGCCTCGCGGATATCCTCGAAACGAAACACCGCCGCCGGCTTCGCATCGAACACCCCCGCCGCGACGTCCACTGCGATCGCATGCAGCGGCACATCCGCGAGCGGGAACTGCGGCGTGCCGAACACAAAGCTGCCGAAGAAGCTGAAGTGCACGCCGCTCGCCGCCGCCGGCGAACGGCGATGATGTGCCCAGTGCCGTCCCAGTTGTGGTGCTGGGGGCAGCTGCGCCAAATGCTGATGGCGCTGTAGTGCTCGCGCCGAAAGCGCTCAATGTAGATGGTTTGCCTGCAAAGGCCGCGAAGGCGCCGCCGCCGCCGCCACCAGCAGCAGGAGCAGGGCGCTGGTGCCAAAGGCGCTTGCTGGTTTTCCGAAGGCTGACTGGCCGAAGGCAGGCTGTGATGGTTGGCCAAACGCCGAGGTGGGCTGCGAGGGCTGGCCAAAGGCTGATCTGGGTTGGGCGGGCTGACCGAATGCCGACGTAGGCCGGGCGGGCTGGCCAAAGGCTGACGTGCTTGGGGCGGGCTGGCCGAATGCAGATGTCGCTGGGACTGGCTGTCCAAACGCGGAGGTGGCGGCTGGCTGCCCGAAGGCAGACGTTGGTTGCGCTGTTTGGCCGAAGGCTGACTTTGGCTGCGCGGGTTGGCCGAAGGCCGACTTTGGCTGCGCGGGTTGGGCAAATCCTGTCTGGCCAAAGGCTGGCTGGCCAAATGCTGGGCTTGCAGATTTGACGGGGCCAAAGGCAGACGGTGCATTGCTGGCGCCGAAAGCGGAAGGCTGTGTGGGTGCTGAACCTGTGCCGCCAAACGCGCTTCCTCCAAAGGCGGATGCCGTCCTGCTCGCGCCAAATGCAGACGGACTGGCAGTATCAGGAGGTGCCTCTGTGCCGCCGACCGTTGTCTGCTTCTTGGCTGTTTCAAATGCGTCTTTCATGTTGGCACGAACATTGTTGTATACTTGGTCAGCGGCAACTGTTTTCTCTTGCTCGTATTTGACCTATATGTTGTAAATACTCAGTACTACCGTCAGCGCAACTGAGGGGGCGATGAGCGCACGTATTCACTCGTTGTCCCAGATTTCATAGCTGTGAAAGCTTTGAAATGAAGCTCTTCAAATGATTCGTCGAGATTGGCAAGAAGATTGGGCTCGTGCTTCGCAGGACCGTATGTGGACAATGGCCATAGAGGTTTGTCTACCTTCGGATCGAAGTCTTTGTTCATGGTATCCAAACTTACAACCGATCGGTGTGAGATCGGGACATAAAGCCAAACGGCGCATGGCAGAGACTTACCTGAACAAGAGAGCTTTCTGAGCGCCTCCTGGAGCCCAGGATGAATCTGGAAACAGGTCAATAATTATAACAGCCCTAGATAGGTGCACACTCACTCCCGAAGGCAGATCCTCTGTTCTGTGGGTGCTCATTTCGGCATTGGTCTCCGAATCTGCAGGTCCCTCGCAAAAAGAACTGACACACAGCCTGTAGAGCCGTAGATTAGAAAGATAGCAATACATTCAGTCGAACAAACGCACCATCGCCGATAATCATGAAATGGTGTAATGCAAGAGCGCCCAGATTATCTGGATGCGATTGTGCAGTAGAGCCCAGTGGTGGTTGTGAGTAAAGGAGCTTTGGACTGAGTTCCAGATCGAACGCGGCGACCATGGGCGCTTGTGGCGCGGTCCCGACGCGACGTTGCCTGTTTGGGAACGCGTCGGGCACCGCTCGTGCTTTGCACTTCCTTGACCTTGAAGTTACCGTCTTGCAAACCATGAACACCACGCAGAGCTGATGCCCATCTGAAGACGTCCCGTTTACTATGGTCCCCTCTGCTCATGCTATTGAAGAGCTACCAGAGCCAATACGCACGAAACTACGGTCCAGCCAAATCCTAACGTCGCTTCCACAGGTCGTCTCTGAGCTATTGCAAAACTCTTTGGATGCTGGCGCCTCTCAGGTTGATATTGGAGTCGACTGCGAGCTGTGGGAGTGCTGGGTGAAAGACAATGGTGCGGGGATGACGAAGCAAGGGTTGTCTGTACTGGCGAAGGGATGCGAGGCAGGACGGTACAGTGCGCTGTCTCACCTAAATCAGTGAAGAGTTACTATATGACGAACGTTCTTCAGATTCATCGAAGGTCTATAACTCTGCATCACTGGATTCTGTCTCGACTTTCGGATTTCGAGGGGAAGGTAAGGCCGCCTGCGCACTAATCGTGCGCATCCGAGAATATTCATTCGCGACGCAGCTTTGGCTTCAGCTGCTGACGTCTCGTGCATCGAGATATCAACGCGCACAATTAGGTCAAAGGAAAGCTGGGCCATCATCCTCAAGGTAGCGTTTTCGCCTGAATATTCTGCGTCTCAGAAATAGACAGCCTGTAGAACGGACAAAAGCTCTATGAAGGCCCGGCCGTGCGATGGCGCAGGGAGACGGCAGGGACAACTGTATGCCTTCGCGACGTGTTCTATAACGTACGCCTACGCGGTGACACTTCTATGCCGCCTGGCTCACGTACGCCATGGACTGTTTGGCAGCTTCCTATCCGCCGGCGCTCGCACCCCTCACCAGGAAGAACCATGGATCTCATCAAAAGAGAGATTGAGATATACGCCCTGGTTTTCCCGCACGTTTCCTTCTCCCTAGAAGACGTGCATAAATCTAGACAAGCCGGGCTTGATAAGGGACGACTGATGACTGTCCCGAAAGTACGTCCATATGAGATGCCCATGGTCTCGACTCACGAAAGTGACGAAGGCGCCTTCGATCCTATCTTCTTTCCGCCACATACACGGACGTGCTCTAGCTCAGGTAGGTCAATGTGGGGTCATTCAGACACTAGATTGCTGAGTCGCAGCTTAGCATGTAGACGAGATTGATATCCCTGAGGATGAGTTGAGGTTACGCGGCTTCATAAGTCTCGAAGGTGCTCATTCTAAGGTACAGAATATCCATGACTATATGTCTCGAATTCACCTGTATTTTCCTTCCTGCAGCTATATCAATATCTATGTGCGTCCATTTCCTCCTAAAATTACCATGTCTGTTAACCGGCGTTCAACCAGATGTCAATCACCATCCTCTAGCGCCATGTCATCTGCATGGTATTATCGATAGTAACTTTGCCGCCAGCACGTTTGGCAAACATGTGAGTTCCAGTAGCATTACCGCCACCTATCTACTCACTGGTATTATCGAAGGCGTTCGACGAAGAAGGCGAAACCTCGCAGCCTTGGCCTTGTAAGCGTGTTTCATTATTTCTCAATGCTCAGGAGATCTTGACATATTGCAGCCCGGCGCCGATCTCCACGCAAAACGGAACGAAAGCCTGTCTATGTCCTCGATCTCATCGTACCTCCTCAATTACTAGACAATTGTCTTGAGCCCGGGAAGACTGCGGTTTGGTTTCTGGTACGTCCACTTTCCAACAGCATCCTATGGCCAACTTATCGATTGACTGTTCAGAGCAATGATATTGTCTCATCCTTCGTGGACCGCACTGTGCGGTCTTTCCTTGAGCGCCATGGGCTCCTGACTGTAGCACCAAAGCGCCTCGAAGAAATCACACCATCTCCCCGGAAAAGGAGAAGACTGAACGAGGAAGACTCTCCATTCAGACGACACGGATCATACCCTACAGCAACGCATATACCCAGACATGACAATACCTTGCCTGATTTTTCTACGCCTCGACCAGCTTCCGCACCTTTGTATGTCCGCCAGGTCTGTTGTATCCGTTCTGTTAATTGTGTGTTACTGAAGAATGCTTTCAGACCAGTGAGAGTGTTGGTATAACGGAAGAGGAATCCCAGATCATATGGACAGATCCAGATACCCGGACTACGTATGTAGTCGACCCCCGCACAGGGAACTCTTATCTTCGGGGATCAGCCCCAGGTAAGGAGGATGACAACTCGCAAGAAGAGAGCAGGCCCAGCGCTAAGTCCATTGGTCGACGAACATTGGTGGATACGACATGGTTAAAGAAGTCAAAGGGCCCTGGTGGCCTGATCAACGAAGAAACAACACCACAGTGGATTCTCGATGCCTTAAAGGTATGCAATGGACTTGCACACCGGAAAACGCTTACAAATTTCAATCGAGCAGGTGAACCAGACATATATGCCTACGGAACGCACGATACCCTCAGTACCGCTGAATATCCCCCGTGAAGTCCCCACAGCAGAAGCTGGGCCATCACAGGCTTCCCGCCGAGGCGAACGAAGTCGGTTCTTCGACGCGTGTGCGTCCACAAGCCACGAGGAAAACCTGGTCGGACGATTTGGACGCGAGGATCTACGCCGCGCCAAAGTCATCAGCCAGCTGGACCGGAAGTTCATCGTCTGCACCATAGACGAGCCGGGCGATGAGCTCTCGGATTCTGAATCTAATTCTGAAGGGCGTTGCGCGTCCTCGATGCGCCGAACGTCGAGGCGTCGCGCACTTGTGCTCATCGATCAGCACGCAGCGTCTGAACGCGTCCGTGTCGAGAGGTTTCTGAAGGAGCTGTGTTTGGGCTTTTTTGATACGTCACCCAATAGTGTGCATTGCGTGGACGTCAAACCTCCGAAACCTGTTTTGCTCACGCAGAAGGAGGTGGAGATACTGCGCACAAATACTGACCTCACTTCAGTCTTAAAGAGATGGGGGTTTGATTTTATTGAAACTGCATCCCATGACCCCGGAGGTTCGTCCGATGACATGTATGAGCAGGTATTCGTGAAAAACGTGCCCATGGTTGTCAAGGAAAAGGTCAGTCTTTGAACCAAATTCTATGCAATTTTTTTTGACAATTGTACAGATCCTCATAGGAAACGAGTTAGCAGAGCTTCTCAAGAGCTTCATCGCCAGCTTCGAGAGCGACAGCCTGCCTGGCCTAGCCTCCGCTTCAACGGTCAGCGAGCAAGATGATCCTTTCTGGTGGCAGAAGGCCCTACGTTGGTGCCCACGAGAGCTGCTTGACCTCGTCAACTCCAGAGCCTGCCGAGGTGAGTAAACTACACTTTTTTCACATTGACGGGCTGGATCTGATCACGGTAGTCTAGGCGCGATCATGTTCAACGACACGCTGGGCCTAGACCAGTGCGAGAGGCTCATTCGCCAGTTGTCAGAGACGGCATTGCCGTTTCAGTGTGCTCACGGAAGGTATGAGCGTTTCCTTGCATTCTGTTTGTTTTCTGAACATCTAAACTTCGTAGGCCATCACTTGCGCCACTTGCCAACACTGCTTTTGAAGGTGCTCGCGGGTACAGAGGATGCAGAGTTGATTGGGAACGCTTCACACGGAAGTGACGCGCTGCCATGATGCATTTCATCCACGATGGTCATACCCAAGCATTTTACCCTCGATTTGCGCCACGTCGACGTGAGACGGACTTTGAGACGTGAGTCCCCTCGACGTAAGTACATACTTAAGTTCGCATATATTGCGACTTTCGAGTGCCATATTTGAGCTGGCATACCTTGAGCTATTCTTCCGACTCCACTTAGCACTGATCATGTCGACCGGAGTCACTGAACGCTCGGGATACGAACCGGTGTCTCCCAAGTCATGTCCGAGTCCAGCAAGTGGGAGTGGTGTCGAGGATCTCGATGACGCGCTCTGGGCTTTGCCGGTGCGAGCACAAAGGCCATGACGTCACTGGTCTGGTTGCTTCATATAGCGCACACGAGCATCCGGCTGTGTCCTCATTCAGCCTCATACTCATACATCGCTCATCGCACAACAATCGCACTCTATTCCCCGCACATTTCGCATCTGAAACCATGGGCAAGCAGCTTCACAAGGTCATCTTCAAGCCCGATCCAAACGCCAGCCTTGTCTTCCTCGTCATCGTCAACGGTCCTGAGGTGGTTGTCCTTCATATCTGTCGCATGCGCAAATGGTTACTCACGGGGCCTTCGTCGACAGTATCACAAGTGGAAAGAGGGCGGTGAGTCGCTATTCCCGGTTTCATGTGTGGCTCATCCTGATAGCCTCCTTTTGCAGACACGTAAATGCACATCGCACTATATGAGGCCTTCGTACTGACCATAGGCCGAACAGAACAATACCATTAGTCGAGGTCGTAGATTGTGCGTTTCCTCCTCCAGATATGTCCATGATTCCGCATCTCACGCGCCGTCACCCAGCTTTCGAGATGCTACGATCCGATCAGGGACCACAAGGTATCCTGGGTCGGCCGTCGAAACAAGAGCTGGACGCCGTCTTTGGCACACACAGGGACGATGAGGTGGTCAAACACATCCTTGAGCATGGCAAGCTCGAGGCGGGCGAGGGGATTCCCCCAGAAAAGTGGGGAACGATGAACATGTCGAGAGGGAGCCAATTGGACAACAAGGGTGGCCCGAGCACGTCCGGGGTCTGATGGGATGGACCTTGAATTTCGTATCGCGCAGTAGTTGTAGCAGTAAATCAACAACAATTGTAACATCATCTTCATCGTCGTACAATCGCCAGGCAATCCGATATTGAATCGATCAGAACCGGTATACATATATCCAGGTGTGGTCAGGTGTCCTTCCCATCCAATACTCTCAATCCGGTGTGGGATGTACCTTTACATTCTGCTCCCGAAGACAAGCATCTTCTACTACTACCTTGCACCCATGCAAAGAATTCCCTCGCAAGCTACTCGAGTTTCTGTCCGACTAACGCTACATGCTTCAGAATGTAACAAGAATCAACCGCTCCCAGCGGCCCTCCACCACCGCACAACACCATCTTCCCCTCCACTCACAAACGCGCCCGCAGAGTTATTCGCCGACGGCCGCGGCCGCCACGCGACACTCCAGACCTCGCCCGTGTCCTGTATAGTCGAGACAGCCGCTCGCGCCGCCAAGTCCCAGACCTTGATCGTCTTGTCCGCAGACCTGGATGTATGCGCTCAGCTTGCGACTCGTGCACGATTCGTACGGACGCGAGGTGCTTACCCGGAGAGCGCGAGGCGGCGTCGGGCGATATGTCGGCGCTCAGGACCCAGGACGCGTGCCCGCTCAGCGAGGCGACGGCGCCGGAGCCGGGTTTGCCGGACGCGGAGGTGCGCACGTCGTGTAGGACGAGACGCTTGTCTTCAGATGCGGAGATTAAGAGCTTACGCGAGGGTGAGTGCTCGCTGTGGATCGGAGGGGGAATGGGACGTACTTGGGAGTCGTGCGACCAGGCGAGAGAGCGGACGGCCATGGCGTGTGATGTATATGTCGCCGAGAGTGCGTTGGTGTTGAGGTCGAAAATGTAGATCTGGCCGGTTTCGGTGGATAATGCTACGCTTTGGCCATCTGGACTCTATGATCCACAACCAACTGGTCAGCATACTGCATGTCTCCCACGTTCTGAACACGGTCAACTCACATGCTTGCAGTACAGGCCGAACTTATTCCGGCCGCTGGGTAATGTAGCTAGCGTCTGGCCAAAGGTGCCCGGCTCAGCAGAGTGGATCGTCACGTTTCCTGAGCCGCCGGTGGACCCATAAGTGGTGCCATTTGGGTGGAGGGAGACAGACCAGGCTACATGCATACATCAGCACACTATATGCGCGTTGGGCATAGGAGGACATGGGGTCGCACGAACTCCATAACAGTTTGAAGTCATCAGATCGGGGACTTACAAGGCTCCGTGGCTCCTGACCCACTTCGCACATAACTTTCGTGCTTTGCGACAATTTCCCCGGTCTCGAGGTTCCAAAGGCGCGTCAATCCTTCAATGCCATTGAATAACGCAAGTTTGCCTGTTGGGTCGACAGACAGCGACACGAGGCCGAGCGGGTGTGGAGGCAGAGCGCGGAGTACCTGGCCGGAGGTAGAGTCGAACTGTTTGATCTGGCCATCGGCGGAGACGGATATCGCGGTGTCTGTCCCCGTCCATGCGATATCCCAGATTGCATCGCTGTGCGCTTTACATGAAATGGGCTGAGTTCACGACGGAGAGGTAGAAGGTACGTACGTTCTTGGCAGTCAAGTGCGTGTAGGAATGCCAAACTCTGCTCTGGATGTGAAAAACAACACTAGACGCGAAGCTACTACGCACCATCTCAGTACCTCAAACCCGGACAAAATACAGCAGTGAAGACTAGAAAACGCGAGGATATCTACAGGTGCTGAAGCTGAAGCGCTGAAGACGCGTTCTATGCAGCGCAACTAGGCGCCCGCCCTCAGCTCTGGCAATCTCCGGTCGGAGCCTCAACGCCGCTACTTGAAGCTTGCCGCGTCGAACTTTATTTTTTCCCTCACATCAACGAGAGCGGACGAAGACATCATCTGTAGCCTTTAGTCTCACTAATCCCCACAATAAAAGTGAGTATGGGAGTGCGACTGTAACGTCGAGTTACTGATCATGCTGTTCCGAATCGTAGGATGTCTGACGCTGGAGATGAAATCAAGGTCGAAGAAGCCGTGGAGGTCGAGGCTGAGGTCTCTGAGGCCCCCAAGGGAAAGCTTTCCGTCGAGGATGCTCTTCAGGTGCGCAGCGCGATATTCAAGTCCTTTGCGTCATGCTAATTTCCGCCAATACAATGTACAGCAAGTTCTGAAGACCTCCATGGTCCACGACGGCCTTGCCCGTGGCCTGCGCGAGTGCGCGAAGGCCTTGGACAGGCGCCAGGCTCATCTCTGCGTGCTCGTCGAGACCTGCACGGAGGCGGAGTACATTAAGCTGATTGAGGCTCTGTGCGCGACCCACAAGATCCCCCTGATCAAGGTCGGAGACGCCAAGGTCCTCGGCACGTGGGCCGGTCTGTGCAAGATCGACCGCGAGGGCAACCCGCGCAAGGTCGTCGGCTGCTCCTGCGTCGTGGTCAAGGAGTACGGCGCCGAGTCGGAGGGCCGCCACGTCCTCGATGATTACTTCAAGAGCCGTTGAAGGTGAGCACATTTCCTGGTTCGTGTGGTCCGTCGTAGGATTACAAAACAGACTCCCTCATCCGAGATGTTCTTTGAGGATAACAGTCTATCCGGAATCATTATACACTATTCTGATTTTCTGCGGTCACTAAATTGTGTCTTTCTTGCCTGTGCTGACTATTGCCTACTGAACAGGACCTCCCACCACTCCCGCATTCCCTGTAGCGATTGCTGTTATCCGAAAGTATCTACAGCCAATAAAAATTGCCAAAATGATGTAAAACATGTGACCGTGATCCACGTCCGTCGCTTGTGTGTGCTCATGCCAAACACCGCCGAATTACCATCGCACAGTTTTGATCTCGTTCGAGACCTCTTTCTCATGTGCATGGCTAGCTCGATTCTACCAGTCCTTCATCGCGCTTTTTATTACGTGACGCGTGTGATAGACCGGAGTACGACCCAGTATGACTACACTGCCGTCTGAGCTCCGATGCGGGAGCGATGTGAAATGAAGCGATACCGTGTCCGCATCGAAACCTGCATGGGAGCCGCCAGGTTTCCCACGTCGAGCCCACCTAGAGGTCATGTACATGGATACGACGTCGTGTCCCACGTGGAGACCACATTGCTGTCCTCGACCTCGGTGCTGCATCGTTCTTGACGTGGAAGCCGCATCTTCCACGCAGATGCCAATCCTATATCACGACTTTATGTCAGCGCCGCGTCGATAACGATGTCGCATTGATGTCGACGTGCCGACCTCCATCGATGTGTGGGAGTGACTTGTGAGAAATTTGGCATCTGCGACGCTCCGACTTGCACCGTCACCATCGCCACTTCATAACTTTCCTTTTGCCATGCTCTCAAGTAAGATAGGTATGTCTATTCTGTTGGACTTCGACACATTTCAACTCACTCAAAGACCNTCGGAAGTGCATGGTGTCGTTGTTTGGAGACCAGTCTATGACTAACAGGCATCGACTATATTCTGAACATCATCCGGAGGGGACGGCCATGATACGACGACCAGAAAAGGCAGCACTGTGTCTGCACCTCCGGCACCAAGCCTTTCTGTGATTGGTAGCACCATTCGGGTCCCAGCGCAGAGCCCAGCGAGTCCGTATCTATCACCGCTTCATGCTTATCTGAAACAGCGAACAGCAATGGCATGCACCGTGCTTGACCATGCACCCATGGCGCTCCGCTCATGCTCTCCTGCGTCGCACCTCCCGCCGCCGTCCTCATGCCACTCTGTGCACACACTCACCCGCAATATGTGCATTTACGATGCGCCCGCTGCACCGCTCCTGCACGCGCATGCGCATCCCCCGTGCTGCAACAAGCTCAAGTTCTACATCATCTCCGGTATGCCCCTGCGATCCTCATCGCGCTGCTCGCCGCCGGCATATGCAAACTCAGTCTGTCCGAGCGTGGCATCCAAGCTTAAGGTTGTGAATCCGCGAGGGCCTACCGCCCTCGGTTTTATGATTACACTCTGTCCGATCTGTATTATACTCCGTTTTTAAGCTATATAATTATCTGTCCATCCGAGCCATACTCAGTTCACGGATGCTTGATGTGGGCCGCGGATAATATTCCGCATTTTCAATATTGGCGACTGGTCAAAGATGACTAATCCGTCGATGTCTGTCCGACCTCGCAAACCGACATCAATTGACGTCGAAACCTTGTCGACCCCGGCCCCACGTCGCTTCAAAACGCGTCGATCCCACGTAGTAACCGATGCGGCATCCACGTCGGGACCCCCACATCGAAAACACATCGGGGGCCAGGCGGCAGTGTAGTCCGTAGTACGTGAGGGCAGCTTGCGGCGGCGTGGCCAGGTTGAGGCCGTCGATGTCAGCGATGTTGATCCTTGTTTGGCTGGCGCGTGAGCAAGTCGTCGTCCACTGTCCAGAGCCTCCTGTATCATTCTCTCCGCCCTCTCCATCGTCACAGTCTCTAGTCGGTTTCAGCAACATCGTCGAAGCTATCGTAACAACTGTCAAGCAGTAGGCGGTTGCGAACCTCACTCTGCCGGTATCAGATCCATCTCACGTCGCTGTATTGTAAGTGACATTAGAACTGCAAGGATGCGTCCGACGCAACCCGTTTTTTTTTATGGATAACACTAAATGCTGTATTTTAATCTGCTTTGTACATCAACTTCCTGTGCCCACAGATCTGTTGTCATCTCCTTTCGTCAAGATCATTGGCATCCACATTCGTACTCATCCTCGTATGTTTTGCATCTAATCGAGAAAGCCTTCGTATTCATTTATCGGGGATCATTCCTTTGAAGGTGCATAGTTAGGATTCATGAGTATGCCTACTCAACAACCTCCGTATGGCCACCCGGGACCGTCGACATACTTTCATCAGCCTCCACCGATGTCTCCTTACCCGTACGCTGCCGGCAACGGCCATGTCCCACCGCCATATCCGTACCACTATGCGGCTCAACCTCTAAATGGACATGCTAACATCCAACCCTCTTCGCCTCGCGCCTCCATCCCTGGACAAGGCCGCGGTGCATATCACGGCCCTCGCGGTGCTGGTCCCAGCTACGCAAACTACCACCCTCACCCACCCGTCCATCATCAACCTCATCCGGCGCAGCACCTGCAACAATCTCAGCATGCTGCTTACTTACATCATCCTGGTCACATGCCCATACATTCGCCACAGCCGTCACCTACGAGTCCTCAACCTTTTCCGTCACAGCAACCTCAAAAGTACCCGCCGCCGCCGCATCACGTACCATTTTCTCCACCGTACGCTCCCGTCCCGTCCAATGGACCTTACGCACAAAACTACCATCAACAGCAGCCTACTTCTCCCCTTCCGAAGCAGCTCTCCGTACCACTACCACCACCCTTGTCACCGCTGATGGTGCCTGCGCATCCCCCTCCACGGCACGGTAAACCACCACCCATATCTATGACTAATGAAGCCATAGTAGAAACGGCACCTTTAGACTTCATACCATCGCATGGAGAGCTGCCTAGAGACGAGCTACAGAGTGATGCGGCTCCTGCATCTCCCCATGAAGCCTTCGTTGATGTGTCAACCAATTTTCAGCCATCGTCCCGACCGCAAACGCCTGTCTCCTCTCGCAGCTCTGCTGGCTCCGTCGCGGCGTCGGTATCATCCATGACCAACTCAAAACAGTTGTTTGGTGGCTGGGCAATATGGTCTCGCCGCCCACACGACCCAAGTCGAGCGCCAGGCATCATCATCTCTCCATATGCATGTCCTCCGCCTGACGTTGTGGAGAAGTCTCTGCAACTTCCTACACCCCCATCCACACCGCGATTGCGACCTGTGCCCATCGTCCTAGCAGGACCATCAGTACCAGAGCATGATCATGCTCATGTGGACGTGTCTCAGCCTGGCGACGAAGTGCTGCCCAAGATCGTGGCTGACGAGTTGTCTCCACCGCCTGACCAGCTATCATCTTCGGCTACCGAGACAGAGACCACACCAGGGTGTTCGACTGCACCTGATACGCCCATACCGGGCTCGCCCTTGTCCACCAATACCTCCATCTCCATCACAGGTACCGCTTTGTCTCATGGAAAGGCGGGTTCTCAACCATCGAAATCGCCAAAGGCAAAGATCATTGCTGCTGACGGCTTGATTACTACTCCCTCGAGTGAGCTGCAGTCTTTCGATGCTTCTGCAGCTCTTGTAGCGACGCCGCAGCCCGAGGCTTCATCTTCTACGCCCTCCGAGCCTGTACCTCCAGTGATGCCTGCCCCCGCTCCGGCTCCGGCAGCCCCGAAGAAATCTTGGGCTGACATGCTGCGCAACCCGGGCGTCGCTGCTGCAGGCAAAGGTCCTAATGCTTTGCCTACTTCATCTGTTGTCGGCTTCTCCATCCCAGCATCGGCATCTCCTGATTCGCAGGCCCATGTCACGCCCCGTCGTCCAGAGCTCGTCAATCTTCTTTCGGGAACGCCTCCTGCACAGACCGGCGCCCCGCGCATCCGTCCTCGCGGTCTTATCAACACTGGGAACATGTGCTTCGCCAATGCAGTGCTCCAGCTGCTCGTCTACTGCCCGCCGTTCTGGCGTCTCTTCAATGAGCTTGGGAAGTACCTGCCTGGCGAGCAAAAGGACGCTGTAAAGAGTCAAACGCCGTTTGTTGACGCCACTGTCACATTCCTGACGGAGTTCCGGCCTGAGGAAAGGAGCCAGAGCGCGAACGGCTTCTTCAATGGGAACGCTAGAGTGAATGGCAACGGAAAGGGCAAGGAGGTGGAGCTGCATGAGGAGGAGGAAGATCGTATGGATTCGTTCATTCCTTCGTACATATATGAAGCGATGAAGGAGACCAAACGGTTCGAGAACATGAGGGTAAGCCTGTATCTTGTGTGTTCTCACCTCCCCTTTTCTTACATAGTTCTTTTCGTTCAGGGTGGACATCAAGAGGATGCTGAAGAATTTTTGGGCTTCTACCTCGACACTCTCGAGGAAGAACTGCTTTCCCTCCTTTCGAGGCTCAACCCGTCAAAGGCTGCTCCCGCACTAGCGCCGGCGAATACCAAGGCGGTTGAGGAGCGCGAGGAGGAATTGCCCAAGGAGGACGGCTGGTTGGAAGTTGGCAAGCGGAACAAATTGGTCGTCACTAGAACGGTAAGCCGCGATCACCGCATGTATCCCGTGCGATTGTTGACCAGGGCTCGTGTATGATAGGTGAAGTCGGCGGAGTCGCCCGTAACGAGGATATTCGGAGGGAAGTTCCGCTCCACCCTGCGCGTCCCGCATCAACGGGATTCAGTCATGGTCGAGGACTGGAGAGCTCTGCAGTTGGACATTCAAGTACGTGAACATTACGCTCTTATTATAGTGTCTAGCTTATCTGTATTGTTTTAGCCAGACACCGTGCGCACAATTAAGGACGCACTTTCTCATATATCACATCCGCAATCTGTGCAAGTCACCTCGCCAACAAAACCTGGAATCGTAATCGAGGCCAGTCAACAGATTCTCATCGAGTCGTTGCCACCGATTCTCGTGCTCCATTTGAAGCGCTTTTTGTATGATACCACTACCAAGGGTGTGGTCAAGATCGGGAAGATGGTCGAGTTCTCGCCAGAGCTGGAGATTCCCAATGGTTGGTATCTTTTGCGACTATCCTTGTGCCCATGAGACTGAATCATCTTGCAGATATCATGGCTCCTGGTCGAAGATCCGCCCATGCCATGCGATACCAACTGTATGGTGGTAAGTGTCGAGCATGGCTCCATCTCGACCTTCTCATACTCACTACCTTATGCCTTGCAGTGCTATACCACCATGGCATGTCCGCCTCGGGAGGACACTATACCCTCGACGTTCTGCACCCGAATCGGGATCTCAGCACGAAGCCGCGCGAGGCGTGGGTCCGCATCGACGACGAGCTCGTCTCGGACGTGCGCCCGGCGGACGTGTTCGATGGCCTGGACCGCGATGACCGGTGTGCGTATCTGCTGTTCTACCGCCGCGTCGGCGCGGGAGCACGGTCATAGCGTCTGTGTTGGACGCTGTACGGATTGTGTCTTGTATGCAGTATATTTGTCTTCCAATCCATGGTTGCTTTTGTATCCTTGCACAGATATATTTTGACTCCAGTCGGCTAGCATCTCGTGTCGCTCTCCAGGTTGCTGGTAAGTACATTCGATTCGGGAATCGGAACACAGTGGAAGTCTGTTTTGCATCCTCCAGCCGCGGTAGGGAAAGGGCTTTCAAGGTCCTGTCTCTCTAGCTTTTGCGCTACAACTTCTACTTTCTCATATGTTCAATATCAAGACCGACTTTTTATACGCAAGAAGCCTTTGACTGGGACGGTAAGTAGCAGGCAATGTGCGCATTTGTTCGAGGGCTGCACGGCCTCGTATGCTAGAACAACACTCATTTCTGATATAATAGGTATCACATTGCATTCTTGAGAATGACACTAATATAAGACTTACAGACAGGATGGTATCAATGTCAACAATGAATTCACAAATCAGTTGTATCTTCTGATGTATGAGTTAGAGGATCGCAGGGAGAGCTGCACTTTTAGGTTCCCCACTGGGACAGCACCGGGTTATACAGGCCTGGAAACCTATCCATCCTAGGAGCGGTCCCAACTATCAAGCTCAATCCTGCCTTCCCCCTTGGTACAGATTGGGCCAAATGTATGTAGCTTATCCCTCGTGGGACAGTGCATCACTGCATGTGTATCAACACTTAGCTGGACAGTTTCTTTCAAGTGCAGAACAGTCGATAAGATGTATGAGGCAATATATAATTTAGGGATATCTATCGACAGTCCAGCACGATTTACAATCGAGGTAACAGCACTCTGCTCAGGCAAGTGAGTGATCGTAGATATTCCACGTCTGTACACAATTCAGACGAATCAGACTTGCTCGATGAAGCACGATAAGCAAGGGACTTACACTGCGCCACTCCAGACCCCAGTGCTCGTTGACGGGTCCATCAATGCCAAATGCCACACCGCGGAACCACCAGAACGTAAGAACGATGGTCGAAGCTAATGTCGCAAAGACGATCCACTTCGCACGCTCGGAAAGCCGGCGGGACGTGAAGAAGAAATGGTCGACAAGATGTGCAGCCATCAAGACGGCGAAGTACAGCGTCGGCAACTAGACGAAGACTCGGGGTCAAAATCGCGAGACATGCAGGACACGACATAGCTCACATAGTGATGAATGTACGTCACTCGGCCCATGATCATGAACGGCACTACAAGTCGGGTGTCAGCATCGCCGGTCTAGTATAAACCAACGTAGTCTTACCGAAGTGCAACACCCAGCCGAACAACGCTACTTTGCCAACGTACAAGAAATGGTCCCACTCCCCTGTAGGCTTAAGCGTCAGGCATTGGAAAGTTGAGCATTACGGATACGCTTACTTGGATCCATATCCACATATTTCCTCTGTGCTCGGAGCATATAGATACCAAACGCTAGCACCGCGAGGACCAAACTGATCGTGCTGCCCCACCAGATCACAGGCGTTCCGATCAGGTAATACTTCGTCTGGCTATCACCCCAGCCGCACATCCGCAGACCAAGGCGGAGGAAAGGCCAATCGGAGGGCGCGGATGCGAGGATGTCGTCCTTATCGGGGTCCGGGACGAGCGCGTTGTTGGACGTCATCATCGCGACGTTGAGATGCCAGAAGTCACGAAGGAAGGGCGAGCGNTAGAGCTTCATATCTCCGGCAGGCACTAAAAGCACAGCACGCGCATCAGCTTTGAACGGTAAACGCAGATTGGCGGTAACATCTACGCACGTCTGTCGTTCCAGTGACTCTCGACGTTCCAATATGTATGCGCGTCTCCAGGGTTGTTCTCCTTGTCGCAGCTNACCTCGATTTGCTTGAAGCCCCACTCGGGCAACGGATTGTTCGCAGCNCGGATGTAGCATCCNAGTGTCTGGTGCCGGAAACGAAGACGCGTCGTGAGCGAATGGATGCGGTCGACGTTCGATCCTTGGTTGATATCATCCACAACCTCGACGACCCAGTAATCGTGGTAATCGCCGATTGTTTCGTTGCCGTAGCACGAGACTTCGTGATTCAACTTGGTNATCGGCGCCGGGATGTTGTGCGAGTGNANATTGCGACCCGTCGAGGCGTGGACAAGNCGGANCACGTCGCCGTCCTTCAGATAGCGAATCGGCCCTTGGAGGTCGAGGTCAGGCTCGTCCCATCGAGGCGTGATGAGCCAGTCGTTGTTGGTATCTTTGTAGTGNTAGCAAGTGACTTGCTGCTGATTGGAGCCGACTGGGTACGTCTGNACGTGAGAGTGCAGCAANCCACCNCCCCANCCCATGTTCTTAAGCGTGACTTTCGAGCCATANGCNATTTCTAAANNCTATNTTAGTTATNNNTCGTGAGATNCGCATACANGAGCGTACCGAGNGGGTTNGAAGCGAAGTCGTTGCCGACNAGATTCGCCTGGAAAAGNGAACTCATCTGNGCNTCACGCGGGCCCGGAATGATTCAGGATCANGAAGTGCAGTTTGAAGGANGCCATGTAAACTAGGATCGGGAGGACTATNAGACACGCNACTCGCGCACCCCAATGCCAGAGTTGTGTTCGCTNNNCGATNATAAGNANATATTNCTTNGAAATGNCAACTANNAGAATACGNACGGCNGACATCCGAAGATTTCCGAATTTCTCCCAAAGGTCCTCGATAGTGTACAGACCAACAAGAGCCGTCACAAATAGTCCGACCCATTTGACACTAGAGGATGTGAGAAGAAATTCAGGAATTGGGCTGAAATACTTACCTGGACACACATCCTATAGAGATACCGGTGAGGCTTAGCCATAGCCACCAATCGAAGGAGAAGGACCTAATCATAGATAAGTGAACTGGCCAGTTCGGTGGGAATTGTACATAGGAACGTACTGATATTGTTGGTTGTGGAACTTCGTAAGGCAGAAGACGGTAGTAAATGTGAAGAATAGTAACATAGAGTCCAAAAGAATGAAGCGGGATATACACAACCATGCGACGTCTAAAGGCCAGTCAGTCATGAGCCTGCCGAATTGACCTTTGCGATATTTTAGGCTTACCGCANAGTACCATCAACGCAACAAGATGGCATGCTCTCCGACTCATCCCCAGTTCAACTGCGGTATACCAGCCCAGAGGCACCATCGCGACACCGAACATGGCCATGAGGACGCGCATAGCGACATATGGGACCTCATCCGGATATGTAGCTCCACTCTTGAAGTCGAAGCCCCCGTCGTAGCCTGACAACAGTCCGGCCAGGCCGACAAGCATCTTCCCGAGAGGAGGATGGACATCGAAGTAGAACTCGCGCTTGAGATAGTGCGAGCCGAATTTTCCGAAATGCGCCTCGTCCCAGACGACCACATTCGACTTTCCAATCTTGTGGAATCGTGTCCAGCAGGAAAGGAGGGTGTAGATAGCTGGCGGAACATGCTCCATGTTCTGTTCGACGAACTCCCGCTGCACAGTGTCAGGATAAAACGAACCACGACGACTAGTATACGCACAATGCTCGTTGGTGGTGGGGGAGGGGCCTTCCTCACTGCCCGCCCACTGAAGCCCTGACCCCCAGACTTCGAATACACGTCCTTGCCGTCATCATCGTACATCCAGCTCTTCTCCGACACTGGCTTCTCCGCCTGCTCCTCGCCCGCGGAAGGGGTGTGCACCACCCTCCTGCGAGCTGTTTCCTCGGTCATATAATGCAACGGAAGCTCCTCTTCCCTTTGCGACGGCGCTCGGCTGAAAGATGCGTGGCTGGGATAATTGATTTCTTCAAATTCGGAAGAAGAATTGCGAGGCGGGGTAGTTGGCGGCGAGTCAACTGTGATTGCGATGTCGCCTGAGTTCATCAGCTATGTGGGCTGCCTATGCTGCCTCGACAGCGAGGGGGTTACGGTGATGGGGGAGAGACAGATCTGTAGCGCTGGCAAGGGAATTCAGGATGCAGTATAGATGGCCTTGCTATGGCAGGGACGCAGGCACTGCATACGTGACACGTCGACGGGCCAGTGCGCAGCGCGTCACCCTAAATGGCAAGTCTCCGAGATCCTCACGAAATATAATCACTCGAGGACATCGATTTTTTTTTAAACCTCACTGACGATACATCACCAGCCAGAATTGCAACAAGAGTATAGTGTATAGCAGCAGAAAATAAGAAACAAGATAGCACAGCAAGATGGTAAAGTACACTCAGACGGCCCGACACGGAATGCATGATCCCTGCCCAGACATCACTTATTTTGTCAAATGCCGGAGGTATTGAGCTGATCGAATAACCACGTTAGTGTTAGCACCAGTGCTTGAAGTGTGCAGACATACCAGTAACCATGGCATGGTCGCGTTCATATGGCTCCAGTGTGATTTGCTCCAGAGGCTTGAACTTTTCCGCCCGAAGTGCCTGAACCTCCTTGGTGAAGACAGCCTCCGCCGGTGCTGTGGAGTCGATACAGTTTGCTTTGATCGAAATCACAGCATGACCACCGTCCTTCAAAAAGCAGTGGGCATTGTGGGCCACGATACGAGCTTGGTCCGGTTGCGCGACATCAGCGAAGATAACATCGACAGTGGACATGAGCATCCTGTATTTTTGGGGGAAGCGCGCATCCTCAATAATCGCTGGGACATATATGAGACCTCATTGAGACAACCAAAGTTTTGAAAAGGACCTACGAATGACATTGGTTCGCTTTTTCGCCATGTTAATTAGGTCTCGGCCCGACCGAGGTGAGAACTCGACGGCGTACACAACTCCCTCCTGTTAACAAGACACATTAGTCGCAGCCCATGTCAATTAAACAGCCAGCAATACTCACGGGACCCACGATGTCAGCTACATGACTGACACTAGTGCCGCTGGCTGCACCAAGATACAGCACCTTCTTGCCGGGCGCAATGAAGATGTTCTCCATACCACCCAGAACACCAGCAGCGAGCTTACTCCGGAAGGGATTCCATACCCGGTACTCAGTCTTCGTGTCGTCGACACCACTCTCGATGCTGATGCGCTTTTCGCCATAGACTGACTCGCCGGGCACGAGGTTCTTCGTGACAAGCATCGAGTCCTTGCCCTTCGCGATGAAGATGCCCGCATGTCTGTGGGGTTCCAAGATCACGCTCGAACCGCCCCTGGCTCCAAATTTTCCACCGCGTCCTCCTCCTCTTGGACCGCCGCGAGGTGCTCCACGACCTCCACCCCTTCCTCGGGACTGAACGCCTCCGCCTCGGACACCGCCGCCTATGTTCGAAATTAGAGGGAAAGCCTGATCCCAAACCAGAGCACACATACCACGTCCCCCTCTTCCTCCAAATCCGCCTCCGCCTCTACCACCGCCCCGGCCACCACGGTCTCCTCCTCCACCTCTTGAACCACCGCGGAATCCACCACGCCCTCCTGGAGCACCTAAAGATGCGACGACGAATCACGATGTTAGTTACAGCACCTCTCCACGAACTGATTATTACGCACCAAATGCCATGTTCCTACGTTTGAGTGTTGGGCTTTTTGACGGAACCTTGGACACTGTTCTTTTCAGAAATTTTGATGTCGAATTGGCCTGCGGCTGAAAAAGTTAAGCGGCCAAATACGCGCAAAGCACCTGGCGCCCGCGCTTCCTGATCTATCGATCTGTTGATAATGCTGTCTCGAGGCTTGCTCCATCGCCATGATCGAGATCAGAGCGAATGATAATGGCACTATTGAGACGCTTGTCAAGCAGGTGTCAAGGAGCCCAGGGATGTAGAGAATGGTGCTATTTTCTGTAAGTTTTTGACATCGTCACTTGTACATGCCATAATCACTGATTTAGTACTTTGCCCCGACCTATGTAAGATAGACGACAGGCAAATCCCGCACGTGTTATGTAAGCAGGCGCGCTGCCCGACGGCGATGCCTACTCCTCCGCCGCAAGTGATTCTTTCGCAATTCTGATCCCTGAGATGTGTAGTAGACATGTAGATAAAGCATCTCCAGGAAGAAATTTACTTTGATTCTTGATACTCCCTAGGTTATAAAGCTTACAAATTGTATCAACCCAAACCCTTCGAAAACATTTTTTTTGTGCATTCCGAGCTGTTTCCCGCAGATTGAACTTTTCGACCTTGGGACATTTGGCGGGCTAAGCGCCCACTAAGCGCCCACATGTGACTTAAGCGCGCGCAACACGTGACGATTTCGAACGCGCTGTGCGACATTGTTCTCGACGGAAAAAGGACCAATAGCGCAAGACTACCGGTCAGGAATCAATGCCGCGGCCATCGATCGAAAGCAAAGCGGGCTCGCCTTCAGAATCTCGCAGGCAAGTTCTGTTACCGCGTCAGTCCTCGCGCGACAAATATCGACGCGATCGAAAAGATCGTCAAGGAGGCCCTTGACAGCGTGTCGGGAATCACCATCAAACGGTAAGTGACTTCTATTTCTATTTATTGCCGAGATCTAACGTGCCTGCAGGTATGCGAACCGCTCGGCACGATTCATCTCCGGCTACGAGCAAGATTTGTCGGGGCCTCAAGCGGCATGGGTGAATAAGAAATATCATGGCCACCGCACACTGCCAGCAGATATGATTGCTGAAGTACAAGCAACAGTACAGGATATGTAACTAATGTGCAGTACTATCTTCTTGGCCTGTGCCCCGCCGGGGGGGTAGTGGGATGTGTCGATGCCAGCACATTTGGCGGTTCCCACGCCACCTTACATAATATTACATAAGGTGCTGCTTTTGCCTGTCGTCTATCTTATAACATGCGACTACGAAATGCTCACGAAGAGCAACAACAGGAAAAAAATCGAACACGACAGCCCGAGAGTAGTCTGAATCGAGTTACGTGGGCCAACCAACTGACAAATAGCTGGCAGACCCGCGCGCCGCGAAGTGCACTGAAGGGCACGTACGACCGTCCATGCCTGCAAGCCCAGAGCTGCCTCACGTACGTCCCAGCCCAACGAACATCTTCCCGCGCCTGCGGCAGAATCTGACCGGTGACCCAGCCATAATTTTACCGCGGCAGGGACTCCATGCGAGGGCCAGGAAGGAGGGGGCTCTCCCTGCACTGCGAGTGCATAGCGAGAGGGCAGATAGGCAAGCGGCCATGGACAGACTCGGCAGTTGACCGATTACATAGATCAAGAGACCGTTGATTCCCAATACGCACCCAACCCATACGACGAGTTTTATCAGATTAGCATGCGCCCATTCGGGCAGGGCCGTGGCGACGACCCATAACATCCGCTCATTGGTACGGCATGGCCCTGGTATTGCTGGTACGTCGCGCAGTCTATGAAGATGGAGCTCGGCTGGAGCTGGAAGGAGGGATACTCAGACCTTAGCCCGCTCACGAAGAGAAACGCGCGCAGGGCGACGTTCTGTGTGGAATGAGCATCGCGGCTTTCAGGCTGTCGTGTTGAACAAAAATGAGACGCGTTGGGGCGAGCTTATATCTGCATTTCAAGCTCCGCCATAAACGAATGCCTGCCGGACAACTGCCGGCCACTGGCGTGTGCTACAGAACGGAGATACCGTTCGAAATCAAAAATCGAACAAGCAATATTGCGACATTCGTCCTTGCTGAGGTCACCTCAAAGACGATAGTCCATGCACGAGGCGATTGTATCACACCAGCGAATTGAGACGAAGTGCGAACTCTCGGAGACATCGACCCAGAAGTAAATAATGGTATACGTAGCAATAATACAAGAGTACAATAGGCACGACGAACAAAACAAAATCAAGAAAATCTACACCTCCTGGCTCTCTTTCTTCCCCTTCTGTGTTTTGCTGGGAAGAAGCTAGAGGACGGGATGTTAGACTTGGGAACAACTAGAACGCTGGAGGCACGTACCTCTGGGTTGATGAATGGTACAACACCACCCTGCGAGATGACAACATCGCCAAGGAGCTTGTTTAATCTGAGAAAGAAGGCATGAGATTGAAGTTGAAACGAAATGAGAAAGCGGACGTACTCTTCATCGTTACGGATGGCGAGCTGAAGATGTCTTGGCACGATACGCTGCTTCTTGTTATCGCGTGCTGCGTTACCTGCAAGCTCCAAGATCTCAGCCGCAAGATACTCGAGTACGGCAGCCAGGTATACTGGAGAAGACAAGTCAATGAAGGCCGATCAGCTAGCTGATGAGAATAACGTACCAGGTGCACCAGCGCCCACTCGCTGCGCGTAGTTCCCTCGCTTCAAAAGACGGTGGACACGGCCGACGGGGAACTGGAGACCCGCCTTCGCCGAGCGAGACTGGGACT
>SFCI01000184.1:0-31390 GCA_004681135.1 Hericium alpestre | reverse complement strand
GCTCGCGAGGATGCTCAGCGCGGACGAGTTCGGCGCGTTCGACGGCAGGAGCACGAGGAGCGTCGACCGGGCGACGGCGAGCTTGCCGCGCTTGCCGGTCGGCGTGGGTGTGCGGGTGATGTTGTTGATGCTGGGCAGGTCGAGCGGGAGCGGGATGCGCGTCCAGTCGGAGGTTGTGCTGCGCCAGTAGTGGTACCTGTCAGGAATGAGATTTGAGAGTTAAGATATGCCATGAGGGACGCTGCGATACCATTGTTCGACACCGGTTGTGTTCTCCCTGTTTAGAACGTGGACTCGGCCTTCGTGGTCTACCGCTTGAGCTTCCTGGTTCAATATGCCTCTGATAGATTGACGGACAGTCGAATCTGCGTCAACAGACGCTCGCGCCTGAGGACTCAGCATATAATTCTCACCCATACTTAGAGATGCTGAACATCGTGATCCCTGCTGACACGGGAATGATGGGGCTTTGTTCGCTCAAATCGGCGACCTTCTGGCCCCAGTTGTTGCGCCATGTCCGGCCGAGATCAGAGCTGTATGCGAAGTCCATATCGTGATTCTGGGGTTCACAACGTGAGCATGGAGCATGAGACGGTGGAGCAGGGAGGCGCGTGGCACAAACGTTTTCGGGGCCGTTGGGGCCTGCTTGGACGGCGACATTCTGCCCAGTGTCGTTTACATAGTCACGATATGTCCTGGAAAATAGTCGCACGTCGGTTAATTGCTGGCAAGGTAGAAGAGCTCCTACCATGTCGTAATCAGGTCGCCCTGGGAGTTGAAGTCCAGTCCGTTGATATACGCGTTGTCTATACGGAGCACATCACAGTCGATCGTGTTTTCAGAGAAAGAAATAGCGAGAGAGTAACTCACTGTTGACACCCTGGAACCCGAGAACTGGTAAGTATCACGTCTGTAAGAGTGAAATTCTGCCGCCTCACCTCCAGGTATTTTCCAATCAACTCCCAGCCTGTTCCAGCAGAATAAGCATACAACCAGTCGTCGCCCAACCCCGATCTTCCAATCCTGAGCTCCATAAGAAAATCGGATCTATAGTCCTCTATCTTCGACTTTGCGGAGGAAGGAAAAGAGATAAAACGAGGGTAGGTCACAGAACCGAAATACTCTATCTTATTGAGTGATTCAAGGCCTGGTAGGTGATCCTTCGAATTGGTACTCAGCCCGACTCAAACACAGAGAGGTCAGAGCTTACCAGGATATCACCGAACAATTGTGGAGACCAATCCGTATTGCTGGGATGCAGAGCGGTGCCCACATCTGAGACGCGGTATTTGAGCTCGTTGTCATGGTGATCAAAGCTGATATGTATGGTTCCGTCGCTTGGTGCAATTCCTAGAGAGATGCTGCATTTCATGGGCATGAAGCGAGCGATTTCAAGATGAGATAGGGGCATCGCATACATATCGTGACCGTCGTCCTCGGTCTGATTATAGTCCATGAAAGTAAACGTCTCCCAGTTGCTTGAGGACACAGGTGAGTGGACAGGATTTGTCGATCCTTGCAAAGCGCGGCGAGACATGGAGGGATGCCTCACAGATGCATTTGATGCATCTGCCACCCAAAATACAGCATACTGGTAACCTTCACGTCTGACGGTCAGCATGTGGCATCTAAACTTATAGTAAGTAAAAACATACCGCTAAATGTGACCAGAGCATCTTGTTGGAATGACTCTCCGTTCAACCTGTTGACAGTCTGTGGGTCGGGGCCTAACGTTGTGGCGCTCATGACACGCAGGGCATAGCTGGACTTCACGAACCAGATCAGCAATAAAGCGAATAGAGGTACGGTCAAAGATTGCAGCATATTAGATGCTGAGGAATTGCATGCAGGTCATGGGAGAGGCCATTGTTTTATGTTCCAATCCTACTGGAGTTCAGCAGGGATGATCAGACAGGTGACTTTTCGTGCTTCCCGACGGCCCGCTGAGTGGACAATCTTGCGACGATCAGCCGACATCGCCAGATACAAGGGAAAGCATCATACTTCGCGATAGAATAACGACATTGCGGTGAGACTGTGATTTCCCCAATCCAACGATCCCGACGTCTTGTGGACTCGGGCAGAGCCGCTAACGTCGTCTGGCACCAAAGTACTGACCTTTGACAGAACATGCGGTTGACTTCGAAGCGAGGGGACGAAGAGAACGAGGTTAGAAGAGAGAGACATGCGGGTTTCTCCTGATTGTGAATCACAGTCACGGGGAACGACAACGTCGTCGTCGTCGTCGGGACGTTGAGCAAGAGGCCGACGCTTCGGCCAGATACAAACTCCGCAACCTCCGCGAACTCGGGTTGTGTCTGCGTCATCATGCTGACGACGGACGCAGTTGTGGGCGGGGCAGCGCGCGCCTAACTTCCTTGTCGTCGACGCCGACAACGGCGGACGTTCCTCTTCTCACCACCGCCATAACCACTGTCAATACCACAAGCCATGTCGCCGACACTCTCGCTCTCTACGCCCGTGAACACCGCACTCCTTGTCTACCTTTTGTATGTCGTGCAGCGCATTCTCGTTCCCCGCAGCTCCCTGCCTAAGCGCGACGAGGCTCCTACCGAGTTCAAGAAAGGGTACTCCTGGATGCCAAAGTCGCACCCACCGGTACTTGTATTCACTCAGTATACACCGAAGTCGTTGGTGAAGTACAACGGAGTGGATCCGGAGGGCGGAGGCAGGATTCTGTTGGCTATCCAGGGCACAGTCTTCGATGTCACCGCAGGAAGGAACTTCTATGGCCCCGGTATGCTACGTGTCTGCAAGGCTTTATGCACCTCATGTTAATCTTATGATCGCTGTAGATGGTATGTATGGCAACTTCGCAGGCCGCGACGCCTCGCGCGGCATGGCAAAGCAGTCCTTCGACGTTGGTACGAACTATCTTCTATGACCTGCCGCACACATTGCTGACCTGACGTGCAGAAATGCTTACTGCTCTGGATCAGCCTCTGGATAAACTCGAGGATCTTACCCCAGAGGAGATGTACGTATCTGAGTTCCTTCATATGTGACATAGAATCTCAATGCTGGCCTTGACAGTGAGAACATGAAGGGATGGAACGACCACTTCTCTAACAAGTACATCATCTGCGGGCGTCTCGTAGAGAACGACGTCATCTAAGCGTGGTGATATATTCGCGGTATCGTCTACCGTCGGCTGCAAGCCATCCGTCCTGAATTTGCTTGTTGTCATTGGCTGATCGACCATGTAATTTTACTCATTCAGAATGTTTAGAATGTCTTGACTTCTGTGGGAACACCATCTCTCATCATCTGGTCACGGCCAGAGCCCTTTGCCTCGAGCGCCTGATCATGCGGATCGGTCACATGGGAAAGCATTCGCGGAATGCATGTTATCCAGCACGAAGAGAAAGACCTATTGAGCTATAGGCAACATTATCCAGGAATCAGCCCTCGAGACGTACTACAGGTAAATACTTATACTAACCGAAACCTATTACAACGACTATAGAAGCTATATCCACANCCTTTCCGATCCCACGACTCACAGCATCGTCCCGCACCCACAACACCCACAACAGCAACAACACGGGATGCCCGAGCCGCCACCCGACAGCATCGACTGCACGCCCATGATAGCCGCGATCCCGCCTCCAATGCCTCCGATGANCCCACCAATGATNTTGCCNACCTTGTGCGTNTTGCTCTCTTTNTTGTCGTCGTCGTCGTCNTCNTCATCGTCGTCGTGTTTGCCNCCNCCGGTGNTCTCAGCGGCACGGTCGGCTATCACTGTGGGGCTGCCGGCCGCTGACCAGCCTGGAAGGCTCGAGGGCGTTGTCGAGGAAAGGGTCGGTGTGGAGGATTCGTGTATGGAAGGCGCGGTCGATGCGGAGGTAGGCAACGGATCGGCAGACGGGGGCAATGTGGGCACTGAGGAAGGTAAGGTGATGTTGACGGCTGGCTGGGGCTTGGCTTCTGTTTGGGTATGATCAATTTATATGCCAGCAAAGAAATCGCAGTTAAAGAGACTCACCACTCGTGCAAAACCCGTTCAGATATGCTAACGCGTCGACTTTCTTCGCCTCATCGATGCAGGTACGATCGATGCAGCTCTTCGACTCCCGAAGGATCGTGTCGTGAATCGAGCAGACGCATGCCTGGTCTCGGCTAGGAAATGAAGGTCCGTTGGAACATCTCGAGGAAAAATGTAGATCAATAACTTACGGATCCATGCATCCCGATGCGCGGGCTACAGACTCCAAGCATGAGACCGCACACGGCGGCGCGTTGGCTATAGGCCGCGCAGCTACTCTCGAAACGACCACAACCAAGATTAATAACGCGTAGAAAAGAATCGCGTTCATTCCTGCTGCCATGATGAAGTGAAAAGCTAAACGGAGGGCTGCGAGTGATGGGTACCTATCCTTGGCAGAGGATTGGCACTCTTATACGCACTCGGCGCATTGCATCCCAGCGACACAGCGTGCAGTGGTAGACGGAATTAATACGGACGCCTCGAGGTGCGCACGTTGAGGACGGATGTGTTCGCTGCGGCGTATCGCACTTCGGCGCTGTGAACTTGCCCCTAATTTTTGTCCACAGCCTGCTTCTCGGGTTGTTACAGGCTTCGGAATGTGTAGGCGATATAGGACATGTTCGTTGGGTGCACCGCCCAAGCAGTGATGCGAGATCGGGAACTTCTCCGCAAGGGCAGGCGGACACGTTTTAAGCTGTACATATCCATATCACGTCCGAGCCATCTATCACCGTGGTCGTTGTAAGAGGGTGGCTGTGGTTCTGTTACCATCTTCGTCTGCGTACTGACGTCGGCTAAGTATCCTGCTAGACTTAATAGCATATATCGGATCGAGAGCCCATTTTGTTGTGCTTTCGAAAGGTAGGTTTATCACTGGAAACCGAGACTTTACACCAGCGCAGCGAATCCAAGAAGAACGAGAAGACCGAGTCTGAAGCAGGGCTTCCGCGAAGGGTAGATCTTGTACTTTATATTTTCTTTCGCAGGAAAAGACGGGTATGACGTCGAAGCTTGGGTGCGTCGAAGAGACAGAAGCAAGAATGATCTTAGGTTATCGATTTTGCACACATCACCTGCAGGCGGCGTTAGTGACGGGAAGCGCTGATCGATGGTTTGATGCATACCACGAATAAGAGAAGCCTTGGACGGAATGGAGGACAGGGTCAGAACACAACAGTGCAGAATCAGAGCACTGGAGGGCGCTGGAAGCCTGGAAGGAGTCGGCAAACGAGGGCAAGTGCTGGAAGAGCGGAGCACAGCGCCTCGTGGCGGGAAGAGCCACTGAAAAGCCCGAACCGCGTTGCGAGGAACAGCAAGTTGAATGAGATGGGAACAGCAGAGCAGGTGGAGGAAGGCTAGGTTACGTGGAAGGTGGGGTCAGTCAATTCTCAAGGAGCTTGGCAGAGAAAGAAATGGACCGAAGCAAACAGTGATAGAAAGGACGCGTAGCCCAGAAAATGTAAAAGAGTGAATGTGCAGTTGGTCACAAACAATCAATTCATCGAAATGTCGTATATCCCTGCCCATGGATGAGACTGAGCATGTAGATACACATGGAGATACATTCTCACCAGTAAACCGTCCTCCACCAAGTATCCCGTCGATACGAATAACCAGAGCCATTCGACTCGAGGCATGTGCACCATCATCCAGTGTTGGGACTGACCGGTCAAAACGCAATTGACCTGACCGGGTCAATTGAGGTCGGTTGGTCAGTCAATTGCTTAGGGCAGGGTCAGAGGGGTCAGTCGCTTCGGTGGATCTGGAACCCACGCCATCGCCGGCATGATTTATCGGCCATCTTCGTTACAGCCGTTTACAAATCGATAGGCCTTCCCGAGGAAGTAAGATATAGACATCGTGTTTGAGTCGGCGAAGGTCGGAAACCACGCCAGATCATCGCCCCGCCAGGCCCCGCCCCTCCTGCCNTGCTGCCGTTNCCACCGGTTGGTCACCTGGTGCGAGCTAGAATCAAGCTCCACCTGTATATTGCATGTCCGACGTGGCTGCGATATCTATCAACTTCTGCCGAAAAGGGCCTATGGATTTGTAAACGGCTGTATGTTTGACTGCATCTTGAACTCAGGTTCAGTTGCTCACCCCGGTGCGTTGCCATTTGTTTCCGGTTTCCAGGGACGTGGCTTCGCAAAGGACGATGCGTATCTCCCCCTTGTCCTATTTCCTTCGTCTTTCGTTCTGTCCACCCGGCGCAGGCGGTCGTGAACGATGCGAGGTGTGCACGATTGATGTGATCAACGCATTGTCCTTTGAACCATGAAATTAAGCTGTGGCATGGGTGCCACAGCATATATCGTGGGCTGTGCTGGCGAACGAGGATCCTGTCTTCTCCGCTCTTCCGCTTTCAACCTCACTGCCTACACACAGTAATGTCGCGATCAACGGCTACTCCCCCGGTCGCATGCCGAGAATTCACTGAGAGAGAGGCTGAAGACAAGATATCCACGGCTGAGGCTCCATTTGTGAACCTGCCATTCACATGCATTCTTTATCCTCCGGCTTTTCTACCACTGAGTAACAGGATGGTTAACCGCGCAGTAGAAAGATAAATCAAACCACTGACACAATAAAGAGGAAACTATCGGCCGCGCGCGGCCAGAGGACACCTCGGTGAGTAGAAATCGGTGTCCTGCGAATGAATCGAGATTGGATAACATCGAAAAACAGGCTGCCGCAAACCCCAAGCTCATCGACTCCCCCATCATCACCTTTCCCCCGCAGAGGCCTTAGCGCCTCTCTCAGCACATGGCAACAGGAATGAGGGGAAGAATTACCGTGTCACTTTCTTCAAGAGAGTTGGATGGACGCAAGTGATGATATCATCGAAGGTGAGTCTAACCACAACCTTTGAAGCCCCTCTGTCCCTGATTGCGGAAGACCGACGAGGTCGACGTAGTGTCTCGAGCCAATGCGATGGCGACTGGAGTCCTAGCCAGTTTTCGCAACCGCCATGTCCGGCCAAAATGTATCACGATGAGGAACATCTCTTTCTTCCAAATGAACACGACGCCCGTATGGAGACGCGCGACTTGGTGAGGACGGTCAATGACCAGCGCCTGAGAGAGGGTCTTGATGAACTAGAGATGCTGATTGGTGGCATGGAGAAGACTGCTAGGCAGACGTCACGAAAAATCGAGGTCTTTTGACGACTTCGAGTTGGCATCGACGGATGTTATGTGGACGACGCCATGCGTCCATTTGCAGATGCTATGTTGAGTCGGGAGCCCGACGCTCGAACTCAGCGATATGGACAAGTGGGGGTAACGATCCAGCTCGAAGACTTGGCTTCAGAGTCGTTTACAACTGGAAGATCAGTACATTCCCGAGAATTCTGCATGCCATTTAATTTTAAGTGATGTCAGCTACCACTCCTCTCAGTATTAACCCTTAAGCCGACCTCTATTCTTCAGGTCGCTTCCAGCGTCCATGCACCACGTTAGTGATGTCCGGCCAAGATCGTATGTTTTCTGGGGTAATAAAATGAGTTCGAGGGTATCCGAGAGCTATACTATACACACCGTTTCTGAAAAAACGAATTACACGTGTTAGAGCACATTGCAGTCGCAAACCAGCATAAGTAGTAGACAAGAATTGGATGTTGGCGGCACGGTAGTCTCCCGGGGGCAGAGTAGATACTGGACTCAACCTTCGTGCCTCAGGATCGTCGTATCTGACCGGCACGGTGACAAGCAGTTGTGGGGATCATGATGCCCGGCAGTGGCCGGCCCGCCCTCCCGCCGTCCAGTTCAATCGTCGAAGTCGCAAGTTGACAATTCGCATTTTTTGCCTAATACCCACCGCCATCATCATCTTCAGAGATATAGATCGACTGAGATATCCTTCTGGGGACCGTTGGACCTAAGGCAAATCCAAAATCTCACCCATAAACTCACTCAGCAGCCAAACATGGCGTAGATGACGTCGTAGCGTCGTGTCAGCATTATTTGGCTTTCTTCGAGCGAGTCTGGCGTTCTTGAACATTGTCATCATGTCCAAGGTCAGGATGCCAACCAAGATCTTGTTTAAGATTAAGTTGTACTGACAAACATCAAAGCCTTCAGATCCACCTTGTCAAAAGGAGGGTAAGCTAAATCAGACTCGCCAGTTAGAGTATCTCGTTCTGACGTTACCTGACCGTAGCTTGCGCTCTACAGGCCTGCCTTTCAAAGAACACATACAGTCCAGAAAAGTGTGAAAGATACACGCGCAAGCTATACGAGTGTTGCGCTGCGATGTACGCGTCGGGCGAGGCGAAGGAGTCGAGTGCGTGTCCGATTGAGAGCGCCGTGAAGCGGTGGTTAGAGGCGCATCCTCCGAGCGGGAAGAAGAGCTGAGTGGTCTCAACGAATTGCATGCCTTATAAACGGTAATGTTATAGATATGTACACTAGGTGCGTCTCCCGTCATGTGTGATGCTGGGGAAGAACGGCTAAATCCTTTGTACTGCATAGTGCTATCCTTGTCGAGGGTGCATCGACCGTTCGGTTGGCAATTAAGTATAGAATCTCGAGAGGGTGGAGAGCTTCAGAATCAATGTAGCTGAGCTGCATTATGACGTCGTCCTAGGATCGGTGCACCATGAGGCGTTATGTTCCTGGCGTCATGGCGAGAAGCCCATCAAACACACAGGCGTCTAAGCCGCATCCAATTATCCTTTCTTCACTCTCTACCATCGGCTACCACACGAACAATTCTGATAATATTCCGCGCTATTCTCTCTCAAGGTCTTCATATTCGTCGCTAGTACGTCAAGGAGTCCTCATCATCATCCGCAAGCCATCCGCGAGCCGTCTGCCCGTCTGTTCAGTGCGCTTTGGTGTTCGCCACAGTCGAACGAGTCTCTCCGGAAATCGCACAACATATACCATAGGCGGATCCTACATATTGCGCAAGTCATTTCTGAAATCCAGGATGATATTGTACTGACCTTTGTTATGTAGGATTTATCGCTCTTGCCGGGCCACACCCCAAAGTGCCAGTGGCGTAACTATATCGTTCCCAAGCTTCACTTCCATTGCGCCCCCGAGGTCCATTTCCATTTTGTCAGAGGCACCAATATGTCCGTATGAATCAAACAGCCGGATTGATGATATCCATGCTCACACATTCATCAGTTTGCATCTGACCGTTATGGCTCCTCTCATCCCATCCGGAGTTGTCGTTAAAATTCTAGAGTATTCCTATTATCAGCATGCATATGGCCCCGATGTCGATGTCAAGACGCTATCCGCCTGCGCTGCGGTGTGTAAACAATGGTCTAGCATTGCCAAACGACTGCAATTCTTTGAGGTCGATCTAACATCGAAGTCTCCTCGATGTCTAGAGAACTTTGCTCTCTTGACAGGTCCAGGAGGGTTGAGTACCTGCATTCGATCCCTCACGCTACTTGTCTCTCAGGATCCCGCTAGGGTGGATTTAATCGCTGCTCTCTCACATTGCCCCGCGCTCTACCATCTTCGTCTCTTCATTGACGACACTACTACGAAGCTCACGGAGCCCGAAGTTGCCCAGCTTGTCGCGCTGCCCACGAAGCTCCGGGCGCTGACATTCTGCACACACGGACAGGAGCAATCGCATGTTCTATATCAGCTCCTGGCCATCTGGCCGAGCATCCAGTTCCTGCGATTGATGCCATGCAAANTGGTGCCTCCTCCAGCGGAGCGTCCTCCCTTCTCGCTCTATGAACTCACGCTGCAGAGCGTCACACCGTACCCGGAACACATCATCCGCTGGCTCCTGCCTCCCATCCAAGCAGGGCAGCGCGGCTGCCTGTATATCCTCTCCTTTGGACTTAATGAATACCAAACCTCCCGCTCATTCAGAGAGTACGCGCCCTGGGTGCGCTCGCTGGACATGCTTATATCGAGACAAGGGCGTCTCCGGCAGGATTTCATCAGCGCTTCCGCGCATTGGAGGAGCTTGTTGTCGACGGGTACGCCCCTGACGACCTCAACGCCGAGGGCCTTTACCTGCCACAGACCATTGAACATCTCAAGTTCACGGCCGCTTATGGGGATTCATTCTCGCGGTTTGCAGCAGCACTTGTGAGCGCAGGCCTTCCGCGGCTCAGGCAGGTCTCGGTCAATGGCCCGCCAGTCAATGCTTTACGTCTGTCCATGTTCGGTGACCTTCAAGAGGTGTGTCGAGACAGAGGTATCGCACTACTCGATTCTTGGCATAGGAAGGTGCGTCGTCCTGGAAGTTGATACAATGTCCCTGCTCTGACGCCTAGTAGACGTGGCCCGCAACGGAGTATCCCGTTCCGGCAGACCAATTTCCTCGGCGCTGGACGATTGCGAACTTATACCGCATGAATGAAAGCAGCCAAGGGTAGCAGTTCTCTGTTTTTGGTGGAGTGAACGTCGAGGAACGTTTTATTCTAGTACCATGGCAGAGCTGGTGGCAGCCTGGTGTGACAGCTGGTGACGACCCGCGAAAGAATGTGGTCATGCTCTTATGGTTCATTTACTGAGCAGTGTATAATGAATTATGTCGCGATCGTTCAGATTTCAAGCTTTCAGGCAAGAGCTTGTCGTCCACAAGCAGTACAGTAGTAGTACAGTATCAGTAGTAGTACAGTATCGGCAGCAGCATGACTAAGCATGTTCTCGTCATTCCAGCTCTGTCAGCGACAGCTGCAAAGTTGCTCGGCAACGACGTCGACAACGACGACAACGAGCGCCACGCAGTGAGTTTGTCGACATCTGGTTTTGCTTTGGAGAGCGCAACGATTTACGCTTCCAATGCTGAGGGCAGCTATTCATTCTTTAAAGACTCTCCGAACATTTGTTCAGACTCTCGCTTCGTCTCCACTTGCAGCTAAATCGTCATTCCCGAAGTTGCTTTCGAGAAGGAACTGGCGGATGGCTCCTCTGACGTTTAATGATGGTCCTCTTGTCTGGATTGACTGTGAGATGACTGGACTTGACTATAAGAACGATAAAATCATCGAAATTGCGGTCAGTCACATGTTACTTTGAGTCGGTTATTGGTACAAGTCGTTCAACTATCTCTGTGCAGGTTATCATCACGGACGGCAATCTCGCTGCTGTCGATAACGGCATTCAGTACGTTGTGCGCACTAAGAAAGAAGTTCTCGACAGGTGAGAAACTTTCGTCTCATTGCGACGGAAGTATGGCCGATCGCAGCGCTTCAGAATGGACGACTGGTGCACGAAGCAACATGGATCTGTGAGCTGTTATGCCCATCTACGTCGGAACGAGCGTGTTTAATCTAATTTTTTTTTGTCAAATATAGACTGGGCTCACTCAAGCATGCTTGGACTCTCCGCATTCCATGACATTTGTCGAAGACGCTGTTCTGAAGTACATCAAAAAATGGATCCCAGAGAAGAGGTCTGCAGTTCTCGCCGGGAACAGTGTCCATGCAGACAGGGCATTTCTTCTCAAAGATATGCCAGCCGTGGTTGACTGGCTTCACTACCGGTATTTATTATGATTACCTGTAAACACAGTAGTTTGATTCATCCGTTTCTACTACTAGCATCGTTGGTGAGAAAATGTCCTCGGCACGATTCTCTATCACTGACAGATTTGCCACCGCAAGACGTGTCTTCAATGAAAGTAAGTATACAGCCATTATGTTGTGCACAGTCCTCAGCCCATTGATGCCTCAACAGGAATTACATCGGAGATGGTATCCAACTTCAAGCCTGCCAAAAACTGCTGAAAGCAATCATCGGTAGAACTTCTATCTTATTTTCCCTGCCTTCATTCTCATTTTACTTAAATCCCTGTTCAGCGCCCTTGATGACATCCGTTGCTCCATTCGAGGTGAACCACAGCCTTTCTCGGCCGTGGTCTACTTACTGACACCGCCGACACGCAGAACTGAAATGGTATCGCGACAACATCTTCGTAGACCCTCAGTCTCTGCGGGCTCGTTCGCTCAAGCGTGCGCGAACCACCTGAAGCCGCGGATCTGTCTTTACGCGGATGCTCGCAAGCTCGTGTTACGCTTTTCTGCCGCCTGGCACATGGAGCAGGGCTTGTGCACGTTTACTACGGCCCCTTGTTGCCGCTCCACTCCTATTGCTTGTAATTCAGATGCCTTCGCTCCGACAGGACTTGTTGCTCGCGCCATCTTCCTACGAGTTTGCGCCTCGCAGGAAAGGCAGGATAGGGGCGGCTTGAAGGACTAACGCAGAAGATAATGCCCTGCAAGGGCAGGGTAATGTCGGCCTTTTCAAGACAGTCACAGTGACCTCATGATCACGATCTCTCTCGGACGAACAAAGTTCGTCAGAACGCCGGTCGGATATCGGGGTAATGCCGTCCGCAACTCGAATTATACACATGCCAAGCAGCTCTGGAAGAAATTCATAAAATACAGGCGATAGGCTAAGGTACAGTAGACTGAGAATCAGAAGTATCGCATATCGATAGGACCAACCGGCTGACTTGAGAAAGTGCCCATTCCCATATCGAAGCGCAAGAGCCTCAGAAATCCCACAGGGTACCCTGCCGTGATCGTGAGTGTCAGGTCGTCTACAGCAGGTGCAGAAAAGCACTCACGAAAGCAGGAATGCGAGCTTCTTTGCAGCCTTCCGTAAGCTCCTGGTTTCCAACCCAGTTCGACGTGATGAAAACCACCTCGGCCTGCCATGAGGAATATACGTCCTTCACGATTTTCATGGTATCCGGTCTCCCACCTTACATGGACGTCATATGAGTTTTCGCAGCTGAGAATAGCACGTCACCAGCATACCTCGGGCTTTAGAATCCCAAAGACACATTCGATCCGGCGCAATATGTCGACGGATGAGTCCGGAGATGGTGGGGCCGAAAGTCTTCTCTTGGTCCGAGCCGATCCAGATAAGATACCTGCCGGCATTCCACGGTTGAGGATTCTCAGTGCGCGTGTGATGGAGGGTTCTCACCAGTTTGGATTCTGCGATAACTGATCAGCCTTGATGAACCTCAATCGGAGGAATGGGACTCTCACCTGTAGGCACGTCGACAGAGCTGCTCCGATCCCTGTTCCAGTACATACACGAATGCCTCGATGATAGAGCGTCGAGGTATTCGAGACTCCAGCAAGCTGGGCGGATATGCTTTGAGTACGCGAGACCTCATATGATCGTTCGACTCCATACCTTGAGTTGTCGTGTCCACAGATAGGACGGTGGATCCAATACGAGACTCCTTGTGAAGTCGCCTTGAACACCGCATATCAAATAATGATACTTTGCATGCGTTCCTTCCCTAACGTCGGGGAGAATGACGATAAATTACTAGAGGACGAGTGAAGTGTACTCACGAGATGATACCGAACGCGTGATACTCCATTACAGACGACCTGGATATTCTGGCGAGCAGTCCTTGATCCATTCCCCGCTCGAATCTCACGATGGCTACTTTGGGAGATGGCTAGCGGTGGAATGCTCCGCGTCATGAATAGGGATCACCAGGAAAGATGATACGACCCACAACTTCGATGTCCACCTTCACCTCCCGGATGGTGAACCATGGGATCAAGATGCTATTGAAACATTTCATTTATAAAATGGAAGCGCACAAGATGAACGACGGGACCTACAAAATGGTCATTCCAAACGCAAACCAAAAATCTTGCTGATGCAGAATTGTGGTCCCATCTGGGTTCCAAGAGTGTGTTTCGAGATCGTAGCTATCCCCAAGGACGACAAATACCCAAGCTGAAATGTATCAGGCGAATGTCTGACCTTCAGGTTTACTGTAGGATACTTACTGGATAAGAGACCAAGCCTGCAGTACGGGTCAGTGTATGTAGTAACCACGAGGACAAAAACACTCTACCATCCAATGAATCGATGGTGCCTCTCGAAAACACTATAATGAATTCAAATCAATTCCTGGACGAGCTACAATGAAGGACATCCTCACTTATGATGCGTATTGCGAACCCATGGAAAAGCACTTGCAATGCTGACTGCGACGCACAGGTTGGTCACGACTCCAGTGATGAGAATGGCATCGTGATTATTCTTGTGGTTGATGAAAATCAGGGTGACGCGGAATACAAGCCACGCAAACCCCGAAAAGGCGCAGCCAGAGTGTATTCCACCAAGGTGCTGGAGGACTGATGTGCAGCCGAGACGGAACCACAATGGAGGCCACTACACCGACGGAGAGTGCGATTGAGAATCATTTGGCCGCAATACAAAAATTATGATACACACCTTAGGGAACAGGGTGTTCACAAGCTTGTAGAGGAGCCGCCCGAAGAGCTCATTCCGCATGAGGATGGCTGTCAGAAGATTCCCGAGCACGAGAGCGCCAGTGTACCGCCGTGGATACTTCCAAATATTCAGGGCAGCAAGCAAAATTCCGATCATGTTCATCGTTACAATAAAAGTGACGAATTTACTGATAGAACGATAATGCACATCAGTGACAGCCATCAGACTAAGGGAGAGGGCCGACCGATAGGTGTTAAACCACAAGGACACACGGATGCGCAAAGGAGCTCGTTTCTTCGCTTTCTTCGTATCGCTAACCTTCTGGGAAGATAGAGTCGGGAATGGGACGGCAGCAATGGTAACACCGTTCGCAGGATCCTTCAGCTTGGCGTCTGGTGAGGGTGAGGTCTCGCCCGAACGATCAGAAATCTGTGAGTCTCCACCAGGATTTGGAGGGCGAGAGGGGAGAACAACGTTGAGAGTTCCTTTCTCGGGATCATCTACGAACGTTGGAGTGGCCATGGCTAGTATGCTGGCTGAGAAGAGTGAGCAGCTGCGGAGACTGCAGAGGGTAACTGACACTGAGCGGTGAGCAAGAGGTTGACAGTGCTTCCTCGCGGACAGGATTTGAAGGCGGAAGACCCGTTCCCGGAGGAGTATCCAAGGAGTGCCAGTGACGAGTTCAGATCCAAAGAAAACCCGAGGTCTTTAAATGAGCGGCGTCATTCCGAGGTGAAAGCGAGTTGAATTCTCCGGACCGCAAGTCATGCCGCCAAGCGGGGCTGACTTCGAGAGTCCGGGCGCGCCTGGAGACCACGTTTAGAGGTCTAACATTCCAAGATATTCGCATGGTTGTGCTCATACGACTGCATCTCAAGGAACCGTGGAATGCAAACCAGGACCGCGTGAAAAACGCAGGTTTGAAATGGGTGTAGAGTTCCAAATTGGGTAATTGCTGTAGTTCAGATGGGGGGCGCCAAACCTTCCGAATCCCGACCATTTCCTTCGGCCGAGAGCAAACTTCACATTGCAAGGCGTAGTGTTGCTCTTCGAATATCTCAGTCATCAGCACGGCCAAAGAATACAACTCGAGACATACCGTATCTCTGCTCGGCCACGCAGTCTCTCGACTCTTCAGCGACGTGATGACTTCATTTGAGTTCAATATGTACTGCTACTTGCCTGATACGCTCTGAAAACGGACGGTTTGAACAAGTTTCTCATGCAGTCTCTGTTTCAGCGTTCGGTGTCTATCTGTCGGTGTCTGTCCTGTCTCACTTGTAGCCTCGAGACGTGCACAAATTGACTAGACTGACCTGGACTGAATTGACTAATCCAATAAAGGCACCTTACAAAATATTTGATGAATGTTGCGCACGGTGAGCTGTGATCAGAAATGCGACCGCCATGTCTCTCGAATAAAAGTGCAAACTGACTTTCGAAGGCTGTCTCACGGACTCTCCATTCATGGCGTATGTTATCCACACCGGCCAATTGGTGTCCAACGTTCACATGCGGGTCTTCCTTGCGCTCCACGGGGTTCGGAAGATAAATGTAAATGATCGTGGGGTACCGAGGGCAACAGAACTCGCCTGTACTTCGATATGTCCCCTTCTGCTTCGTAGAGTTCCTGTTCTCCCAGAATTCACTCGTTTACATTTCAGCCGTTCTGTTTCTATTTCCAGGAGCAAGGTCAGTTTCAAACCCAAACCCAAACCCAATCTACCGAGAAACGTACCGTATCACGCTCCTCGGTGCCTGGCTTGTACGTCATGAGTATCACCTATTGAGTCGGCATATCTGCGGGGTAGTGAGGTAGGGGAACCACTCAGGGTACTGCACAGTAGTCCGGCTACTGCTCCGCATCTTGCTGTGGTAGCTACTGGAGGCAGGCTCTGGAACTATATCTGTATTAATAGGGTCGATGGAAGCAGATGTTGTGCAAGCGAAAGTTCAGGTGCCGCACTTGCGCACGCAGGAGAAGGTAAAGGAGGATTCTCGGGGGGGCTCGCTTATCGCGGATCGTGGGCCTACCTTCTTACTGTATTGGAACTGCATCGATGACGCGCAGAGCTATATCTGGCCATGGCTCACCGCGATTCTTTGCTCTGCTCGCGCGAAGATAAATGAGCATCGCTTGGAATGACTTCCATATAAATTACCACAAAGAAACCTAGAGAGCACTGGCGGGAGGCTAGGCACCGGCCGAGCTGACTTTAAGATTCAAACTGAGATCATACAATGGCATGATGCGATAAGTTGACTAGTACATGTGAGATAGAAGAAATTCAGGACATATCTCGCAAAAGCGGCTAACAAAGGTCTCGACTAGCCATTGGCACTTCAAGCCCCGTTGGTCGCATCTGCTGCTGATACACTTTTTCGCATCCGTGTCCTCTTAGCGGCGGGTGCGCTCGTCGATGCGTCTTCTTGCGTTCGCCGGCGCTTGGTGCCTTTGGCACCGCTCTTCCTACGCCTGGTCTTAGAATCGACTGGGTCATTAGCATGCTCTGCAGCTTCTGCAGCAGCCTCCTCCTCGGTCGGTTTATATGCGGCAGCATCGGGATTAAGTTGTCTTCGCTTGCTTCTGCGAAGAATGGGGATGCGACTGCGAGTTTGAGAATTGGATCCAGAGGCCGACGAGACTGACGCAACCTCTCCGTCATTTTCCACCGCCTTGCGTGCGCGCTTAGCCTTGGGGGCATCCTTCGCAACAGAATCGACATCGCTCAGGTCGCTCAGGTCCCCGGATAAATCGGACGCAGTGCCGTACCGTACCGAGCCATTCCGAAGCCTTGCCGAACTTCCTGTTGTGGATGCGGAATCCTCGTACGACCCCACTCCTCGCGAGGCAACGGACGGTGTTGGCGAATGGCGGGACAATTGCGAAGGACGAGGTGAACCCTGAGATGCACGAGGCGAACCATGCCCATGCAGTGCGGCATAGTCGATAGCCGATATGGTCTGTCGGGGAGGACGCTTGGCTTTGTCGATTCCTGACTTACGACGATGCCGCTTGGAAACGTGCTCGCCAGGGGTAGGAAGGTAAAACACCTCCTGTTCGCGCAAGAGATCGACGCCAACGAGCTGTCGCAGGACGCCAATGAGGTATGAGTTGAAGTCTAGAGATTCGATATCGGTGACCATTCGATCACGATCTTCCCATGTAGCGAATCCGTGGTCTTCAATCTCCTCTTTGGCCATGAGCTCACCATCACCGAGTGAACAGCCCGGTACGACGAAGCTGACACGAGGTCCGCCCTCTTCGCGAGGCAAGCTGACCTTATGGAAGCGACAATTCGATCGCGTGACTGGAGAACTGACGTTCGCCGGCTTTGGTCGGCGTGGTGTAGGGTGTGGTTGCGAGGTTGAGCCTTGTTGCTCGGCCTGTGGTACATCTACGGATATAGATGGCGATCGAGCGACACTGGGCGGCTTCGACTGAAAGATCGGCACCGGCATCGCAGCAGATGGCGCAGCAGGACGATGATGATGGTGGTGGATGAAACCAGTCGAGTGCGTGTGCATGAGGGGGCGGGGAATAGGGTCGTGGTGACTTCTCGTCGGCGAGAAGACACTATCCAAGGAGGCAGTGGAGACAACCGAGGTTGCCCGAGAGACATCGGCAGAGCTCATTGATACTTGATCATGTCGTTGGTTGAATGTAGTACCAAGATCACTAGCAATGCTCGGCGCCGATTTCGTACCACTTTGAGCAGCTGCCCTTCCCTTCGCTTTTCCTTTTCCCTTGACATCGATGACGAGGGAAGGAGGTTTGATTCCATTGGCTTCGCGACCTGCTCTTGATCTTGTGACGCGAGACGGAGTGCTAGGGCTGGGGGAATTGCGTTTACGCTTCAACGCCCTTGGTGTGGGCTCTGGTTCTTGGTGATCAGGTGCGGGTGAGCTTGGCGGATGTTCGTCAATAGCACCAGAGACTGCTTCAGGTTCAGCAGCAGGTTGATTGCCGGCCAACTCAGATGTGCCCTCTGCAACGAGCTCAGCAACTGGCTCCTTGGTTTCGAGCTGTTCTTCTAAAACAGCACTAAGATTCAACAGTCAGCATATCCTGTTGTGACACGGATACTAATTGAGTACTCACGCCTTGTCTTCCTCTTCGTTCTTCTCCTCGCCCTTCTCCTCGATCTCCTCCTCGGACTTTTCAATCTTCTCTTCGCCTTTCTCCTCAATCTTGTCCTCGATCGTGTCGCCGGTAGGACTGACTTCAAACGAAGTAGATCCGTCATCTTCGACAGGCCCAGGCGCGACCTTGCTGCCACTTCCCATCAGCTTGAAAGGATCGGTCTCGCTAGAAACGTCGACGTCCTGTCCCAGCTCGTAATCAGGATCGGCTTCTCCATCGGCATCGGTATCCACAACCGAACGTTCTTCATGACTTGTTTCCATAGGAAGGGAGGGGAACTTCAGAGAAGCTGCCGACTCAGCCGGGTACGAGAGATCGGGAAACCCATCCTCAACGTGTCGAGTCTCCTCGTCATGGGAAGGTTGGCGATCACCAAAGTTATCAAGAGCTTCTGCCTGTTGTGACTCCTCAGGTGGAGACACTGTTTTGGATGCAGGCTCTGGAATCCGGTGCTCAGTAGGAGCTGGTTCAACAGGTGCCTCAGCCTCCTCCGGCTTGTCGACTAAGATCAACCGCGTAAGAAAGGCTAGAGCATCAAAATATGTAATTTGAATACCTCACCTTCAATGACGTTGACAGCAGGCACCTCAATTGATGTCTGTGGTTCGTCCACCTTAGCATCCGAGGGAGGGGATACTTCTATAACTTCTGCAGGTGCTATTGCTTGACGGATGTCGGTAGCATCAAGGCTATCGATCGGCACGGTTGAGGCAACGTCCTGAGAGACAGTGTCCTGATCGAAGTCGACCAGCTCTACAACAGTGGGTTCGGCGTCAGAAGAACCGGCCGCCTTCACATCTTGATGAGCGCCATCCTCCTGCGACCGGGCAGGCGACGGGATGCCTGCACCTGATTCCACCTCCTTGGGCTGGGCATCTTCATCGGAAGAAGGTGAAGGAGTTCCATCCCCAAAGCCATTCCCGACGGGAGTAAACAAACCGCTTCCTAAGCCGCTGGCCACACTCTTCGGTTGATCGACTGACTCGTCGTCGTCATCGACCTCAATGACTTCAGTAGGTTGCAGTGCAGCGGGTATCTGTAACTGCACGGGCTCGCTGTCCGACAGGGAGTCTCGACGCGGTGAAGGACTTGCTGGATCAGGTACCGTAGGATCTGCGGAGACTGGCGCTGGGATGCTCGCAAAACGGACAGAAGGCGTATGGGGAGCTGATTGTGCAGGACTGGGTGACCGACGCCCCGACGAGCTCGCAATGTCGTCCACATCCTCAGACACTTCGACATTTTCGACTGTCGCCGCATTCTGCACGGGTTCGTCGGAGACTTCTATGACTTCAGGAGCATTGAGCTCTTGAGTGATATTCGCCTCTTCCGCCGACTCGACAGGTACGTCGGGTTCCTGAAAGACTCGTAAGCTCGACGACGATGCGAAGATGTGCAGGACTCACTGCTGTAAGACGTCCTTCGGTCAGAACGTCCTCGACAAGGTAGTCCTGGTTCATCTGCTCACGGTCTCCCGCTTTGCTCAACGATACCGAGCCCACGTCGCTGAAATTATCCGCAGCCGCTTCATCATCGTCCACTTCTTCGACAATGTAAGACGGCTGCTCGACTTCCTCGGTTGTTGCAGCAGACTCGGCACCGGTCAGGGGTTGAGGATCCTCTTTCCGCGGCGAGCCATTGACGTTAAGGATGGGAGCGTCAGAGGGTACGGTGGAGGGCGTATAATCTTGAAGCTCGTCGAGATCATCGATGCCTTCCAATTCTTCCGACACCCATGCACTATATTTCTTTTTGAAGCTTTCATCAAGCTGCTGGACCGTCTCCTGTGCTTCACGTGTCTGTGAAGCATCCTTGTCCCGCTCTTGCTCCTTCAATACGAAGAACGTGGAGACATCTGTGGTCCCTTGGGTGATCGTCACGTTCTCAGGTTCATCTGCATTGGGCGCAGGCGATGGGGGGAGTTCACCGAAACTGTCTTCATCCGTGAGCTGGGCGGCTGAAGGTGGCTGAGGTGAGGACTGCATGGTGATAGTAACAGTTTCCAGGTCAGCAGGCTGCGTGTATGCTATCGACATTTCAGTTCAAAGATGCAAGATGGTGGACAGAAAATACGCACCGTCGACATTGAAGAACTCGGTCATGTCTTTTGAAGGATCAGCCCCCACGATATCTTCCTCTTCTTCCCGGAGCACATCCATGTCGTTAATGAGTGGCAACTCCTGGACGTCAACAGCATTATCAGAGGCAGCTACCTGTGGAGGTTCTGGTGATATTTCCAGGACCTCATACGCTCCTTCGTCCTTGTCACCGTCATCCATAGCCCATTGCTCGGGTATGTCCAGGTCGCTGGTTCCCAGAGGAAGCGCCCCAAATTGGCCCATCCCATCGAATTCATCATCTTCATCCTGTTCTTCTACTTTGTCATCATGATGTGCGGCCATTGCGGCGCGCCAGTCCCACTCAGAGTGTTCAGATTGTTCTTGAGCGTATAACTCCTCTTCGAGTGCGGCAAGTCGGGCATCATCACTGGCTCGGACCTCCGCTGTAGGCAAAGATGATACAGGCGCCGAAGGCAATTCTTCGAGTTCGTCAACTGTTCAGACAAAAATCAGTCAGAGAGTGACGCCAGCGAAGATATCGACGAACTTTCATCATTCCCATCGTCAGATTCTGCAGGAGGGGGACTCGACCTGGGAAGTACTTCGACGGCGTCCACATCGATGACGCGAGACGGGGGCGAAGCCGATCGGTTGTAGGCGGGGTGCTGTGTAACTTTCACTTCTTCTCCCTCTTCTTCGGCGGGGGTCATGCCGGCGGGGGTTAGATTGTCAGGAGTGAGGCCGGCTGCCTTAGGCGCTATCAAGTCACCGCCGGAATAGTAATCCTCGGCGTAGGTTCGCGGGCCACTCCATGGATCTGGAAGCTCAACAGGAGGTGCGTCATTTTCCAACGGAGTATCTGTAGCATATGTTAACATCAGGCCACATAGCGCTAGGACCAGACGACGTACCTCTACCCTCTGGAAATGCGTCTTCTTCCTGTCGCATGGTGTCGTCTCCCGGAGGTGAGTAGTGACTGCGTTCATGAGTTTCTTCAGGATGGTCTTCGTCCGAGGCACCTTCGTCATTGAAGTCGGCATTCTCAATGTATACGGCGACTTCTTCCTGTATCTCTTCACCTTCGTCATCCGAGGCTACGACTTCAATTGCAACATGGGGAGTGCTTCCTTCTCCGAGTTCAATCTCGTCCTCCTCTTCCTCCTCCTCTTCTTCCTCTTCTTCGTACTCCTGTTCGTACTCGGCTTCGTCGCCAGAGAATCGACTGTCCCGACTTTCGTTATCGCCCACTTGATCTAGCTGCCGATGCCACTCCTGTTCTGAGTCAGAACCCTCAGCCTCTTCCTCAGAATCTGAAAGGAGTTCAATCGGGTGTCCGATGTTTCCGAGACCAGGGCCTTCGCGCGGGTCCCTCGCCTTGCCTTTGGCCTTGCGCGATAAGACATGCGCAAATGAGTCTTCAAGGATATCTGAGTCGTCCCCAGCATGATCTTCCTGAGTCTGAGCTGGTTCGCCGAGCGTCACGTCCTCCACCTGGCCGTTCGCGACGCGCTCAAAAGCCGCGTCAAGATCCTGGCGCGTGTCACGAGCCGTGTCGCCCGCGCTCACCGGTTCAGTTTCTTCGTGCTCCATGTTCAAGGCCTTCCGTAGTGCACCTGTGATATCGCCGATCCACGCGTCGAATTCAGGCGCGGTGAACTTGTCGTAGGGATTGTAGATCGGAGCCCGCTTTGAGGCGCGCTTTGACTTCGCCGTCGCCGGGNTCGGTTTAGGAACTGGCGGCGGAAACGGAGACTGCCATGCGCCAGACATTGCTTTGGAGTAGATCGAGGAGATGAAGCAAAGTGTAGATGAAGTACGCGGCAGGGATGGTTTCAGAGGATACAAGGTGTTACTGTCTCGGTCACTTCGGTGTCCTGAGGAATAACGCCGCCACAATAGGTGATTGGTGTCCCACGGTCACGTGAATATATGCGCATTGTCTCGAGTCCGGTCCGCCCGGCGCCGCTCGCCACAATTTCTGTCCTTGGTCTCTACAAGGTGTGAAAGCAAGCTTCAGACACTAATTTGACTGCTCGCTGTCAAAAACATGGTGTGTATGAAATGTTGCATTAGTTTGACTATGATTTCTGACATGTTCAACAGGGGAAAGCCAAGAAAACTCGCAAGTTTGCCGCGGTGAAGCGTATGCTCAATCCCAATGACATACGATTGTAAGCACCCCGCATCATGTCTTCATTCTCTATGCATAGTTCTAATCATCTTGCAGGAAAGAAAATCAACTCAAACAAAAGAAGAAGCAGGAGGAGGAGGAGGCGAAAGCTGTTCGCAGAGTGTACGTATCCTCATTCCTTCGGAACACCAGAAGCAAAACTTATCTTATCTTGTTGTTAGGCCTCAAGTCGCTTCTTCACTTTTCCTCGCTCATAACACAGCTCTCGTCCCGCCGTACCGAGTTCTCATCGATACCAATTTCATCAACTTCAGCCTTCAAAACAAACTCGAGCTGGTTAACGGGATGATGGATTGTTTATATGCGAAATGTGAGCGGCATTCCTCTGCTGCGAATCCTCAGTCTATAACGCCTATTATTTCTCAGGTATACCCGTCGTGACGGACTGCGTCATGGCCGAACTGGAAAAACTTGGCCACAGATATCGTGTTGCACTGAGGTATGTTTTGAACTTCACTCTGCCTGGATTATACTAACCATCCGTAACGTCCAGGATTGCCCGAGACCCACGATTCGAACGCCTCACCTGCTCTCACACGGGAACATATGCCGACGATTGTCTCGTGCAACGTGTCACCGCGAACAAATGCTACATCGTCGCAACATGCGATCGCGAGCTTCGCCGGCGGATACGAAAGGTCCCGGGTGTGCCGCTCATGTACATTGTTCGAAGACGATACGCCATCGAGAGGCTTCCCGACCAGGGCGCTCCCGTCTGAGGAGTTCCTGAAGCGGCTCCGTTTGCTTCAGTTGTGTTTTTCCCAGATGTATAGGTATCATGTACGTGTCAACCCGTTTCCGATTGTCGATCTTTCGCTGATCCTAACGCGGCATGTAGATGTATTCTAAATTCACACCTGCCTCTATCATCATAATTTTTCTGTGATACATATGGCACGACAGATATATGTTTGGTGCTCTGAATGTAAGCTCAGGGACATGCTCGACTGATCCGTATGAGACAGTGAAACATGCCATCAACCTAACTCCATTTAGTTGATGTGACTGCGCCATCATCAGCGGCCAGAGAGCGCTGTCTGCCAATCAGCAATTCTCTTTCGTGAGAGTATAAGTGTGAGTGCCTTCACATCCGGCGCGCACTGATGCTCCTCGGAGTTCGAGCGGTCTGACATCTTAGAATATGGCCACGCAACGCCCGGTCCACTGGCATCAGTCTCACACTGACAACTGCCTACGCACTTAACGTCGTGGCTTCATGGTCGGCATGTCTTCGTGATTGATAAATTCACTAAGAGGCTTTCGACGGCTCCAGTACGGACTGCATAGTGGGTAAGATCCTGTTCTCATGTCGGAAATGCTATGTGAACGTTGCATGCACGTTGCGGCTTAGCTATAGGCACATATGGTGCTAATTGCTTTGCCTGAGGTATAAACACCTGCTCTTATTATGCTCAAAGTCTATTTCCGAGTCGTAACTAATCCTCTGTCATTCTAGAATCCGAGTCGATCAGGCGGACTGTACATCCAAGCTCAGACGTGGGTCGCCATGGACTCGCAAAATGTATGCCCTTTCGTCGACTTTGGGTAACTTAAGATCCCCCCCTCTTGTTGCGGCTGGCACATGGAGCTTTAAAATATTCCAGGGCCAACTCAAACACAGTGAGATGCTGCACTTNAACTGTAGTGGTAGTTGAGGTCGTCAACCAATTGCAAGCTCGGCCCTTGGGGATGTAAAGTTGCAGAAAACGTACCACTTTGGTTGGCAGCCCATAGTGTCCGGGGTCCTGGCGTCTCAACGCCACGGTCACATGATTGTCCTAATTGTCTCACGCACCAATTGCGCGTCAAAGTCGCGCAGGCTGCGGCGCTTGTCTCATCCTGTCATCCCGTCCTTTTGTCCTACTTTNATCCTTTACAACATCCTGCATCTATCCAATTTNCTTCGTATGTGTCGCACATTCCATTTCGCATTGAAGAAGCTGAGTATTTCCAGTAGGATCCAATGGATAACGAGAAGAAGAACGACGATATAGTCCCTCAGCCGTCGTCCTACCAGTATNCCTGGTCTCCAGACAAAGAGGCCGACATGCCTCTCTCAACGTTTCTAACCAAGGTCCGGTTCATCTCGAATCCATACACCATGATCCTTTCGAGGCTCTGTTGGTGTTTGGCTCATCGCACCCCTGACTGACGTGACGTCACATGTGCAGTACAAGCCGTCCATGGTGCAGGATGACGGAACAAAGCCGGTGAGCCAAGGGGTGCCTATATGCGCGAGACTTTCATTCAATGTTGAATTGTGTAGTGGATATGGGTTCGCGGGTCCAAGCCGTCGCCGGANGCTGAGAAAACCGAGGACGAGGCCATTGAGGAAGCGTCCGAGTTGCGTGAGTGAGCTTCGCCGTTCCATATANGCGCTCTCACAGTGATTGGCNTATTCAGTGAAGGAAGTAACGGAGAAAGTTGAGAAGATCAAGGTGAGAGTGCAGTTTGGTGCCNGTTCGCATTGCTCATCCATTNTCAGAATGACGACTCAATTCCGACGCGTGCAAACAAGAAAACGGGAGCGAAGAGTAAGAAGGAACTTCGCGAAGCGGTATGGAATTGGAATCATCAGGTCCATNTGCATTTATGGAGATGNAATACCATTTAACAGGAGCAAGCGAGTGCAACAGAGAAGTTGAAGGANATTTCAATACGGCATGGCGCTGTCTCCGGAAAATGGCTCGTATTCGCACCTTCAGACAGGGTCGATGCTATCTGGAGCACTGTAGCCAGTGCGTACCAGCGNCAAAACTGACCATGCATGCGTAGCTTATCTTTTTGCAGCGTCGCTCGTCTCTGGCCCTCTGGCTGAAACCACAGCCTATTCGGCCAAAGTGGCCACCTGCCCGAAGAANGAGATGCCTAATCATCAGCACGTCTTGTGCATCTATCTTCCGGACGTGTACGAGAAGGACGCCGTGACGGAGGTTCGTTATTTGCGGGATGCCCGGCGCGACGNTTGTAATTCGTNGTTACAGGTTTTTCGCATCCTCTTGCGCCAGCACGGCTTGAACACGTCAGGAGTAAAGTCCAATCTGTATACATCCATCGGTACGCCAAACATAATATCCTGGACCTTTACGATCTCTCGAACTCATCACTCCTCCAGGACTCGACAGCAAGCATCCCAGCGGCATTCACTCTACGGTGTGTTTCTATCTNTCGCATTCCGTAACCAGAAGGATCGATTGACATTGGTTTAGGTCTGGAAGAATACGGCCGTGCTTCCCGATTCTGAGATCAAGGTAATGACCATGTTACACACGAATAGGAAAACTGATTCNAGCATCCTTTCAGTCTCTCAAAGACGAGTACTTTTCCGAACTTGGGTCCTCAAAGCAGTCCAAGGATAGCACAGATGCAGATAAATCGGCTGCTGCTGCCGCTAGCACCAAAAGAGATGCCGCGCCACCTGAGAAAGCCGCTGCGAAACCTAAGACCAAATTGAAGCCCAAGCTNAAGAAGAAAGTGGAAGACGAGGACCCGTTCGCATCGGATGACGACGATGAGGCAGATAAAGTAGNCGTGAAACCCAAGCCGGCTTCGAAATCGAAACCAGCGTCGAAGGGCCGAGCGAAGCGTGCTAACGAGTCGGAGGACGATGANCCTGAGAAACCGCAGAAAAAGGCNAAGCGGGCTCGGTCGTGAGGGTCTATCATTCTGAATAGCTCACAGCCCAGGTATGTAAAAATGACATTTCGTGCGATAATTATGAGGGTTGACCCCACCATCCTTGATCTTCTAGTTAAGTCCCCAAACGCGNAGCGTCTGGGCNTTTCTCAGTCTCGATATCTATAGCCTACGATTGCCACCTTGAACGTGATATCCAGCGCCGGTTATGTATCTCCTTATGCTTAATATTTTAGCCTNCTGCTAAGCCAGGTGTCATCCNCGGCGACCTACCTCCCAGATAACAATGCCGAGTTCTCTGGTCGNGCAGTTACTTTTTGTCCGTGTTATCTTGACACCTGGTCGAAAAAGGTGACGTGACATCTTGGACGACTTCATTCATTCAATGATGAAGCTCGCTAAACCATTCATGCCGGCATGGAGAGGCTTTCAGGACTAACATAAAGGCATTAAGCATGACCTTCTAGTGTAATTGGGATTTCAACCGAAGCACACAATGTTGAAGCTGGAGAGCAAGTTACGTCCCAGCCTCGATCGGAACTACCACACTAGCGTCGCTCAAGGTTAAGATCGACGCCGCTGTTCCTAGCACAGCTCAAGGTCTCTCTAGCTGCACCGGGTAGGTGATCGCAGACCCGACAGTGTCCCGGTGAGAAAGATAGAAGACTGGGAACGGAAATGCCGTCCTGCACGCGTTTCGGACGTCGTGAAGACACTGATGTCGGACTTACGAAGGCACAATCGCGGAAGAACGGCTGCGGGAGAGCAAGCATCGGTCCCGCTCATGAACGTGATTGGTATGGACATGAATGATGTCCAGGGACGCGTCTGCGCGTCCGTTCTCATCCTGGAAGCCGCTGGATCGGACGTAATTATTCTTCTGGTCTCTGAATCGGGCGTCAGGCTGATTGGCGCATTCGCATTCACAGCACGCGAAGACGCGAACCAGGGCTGCAGAGCGCTCAGAGAAGGCGGCCATCATGCGCCCTCCGGCCTCGAGGCAATCCTGCAGAAACTTTTATCGCTCCGTTAGTGTTTGGATCAAGACTTCATGAATTGGCGACATGACCTAGTGGAGTCAGGATGCTGGCATGGCATGATGCTGATACAAACGTGGCCAGATGAAGTACAAGTATCATCCAAAGACATCTGTCGTTGAATTCCAGGGTCTGATGCAGCAATAGAGATCCAGTAATCAGTCAGAGCGATGCTTTGTGTGATGCGATATCTTTAGACGCGTGAGACCTTAGACGATGTCTAACAAACGATGCAGATGATGCAGGCATTTCATAAGCTGAGGGCTCATCGGAGGTCAGGCCTAGTACCGGCGGTCAGGGCGGGCGGCACGAACAAGACAAAAAAAATGGACACAAATTAATTGCTGCATCAGGACCTGTGTTAATCAACATGGAGTACCGTAGTGAGCGTTGCGCTATCATAAAATAATGACGCGTTGACGAGGAGGTTGAAGGGTGATGATAGTGTACGGCCCCTGCCGACGATCTACCTGTTGCTTAGCTAATAAAGATGCCGCGCGTCAACCGACTTTACGGCCGACATGCGTTCGACTTGTCTCCATGAAACAGCCGTCGCAGCTATGCTCTCCTCATGATCTTCATCTTCTAAATTCTAGGTCAGGAGCACTTGACGACATCATGCAGTTAAGATAAGTGCATGAGGAAGGGGTCTAAAGGTTCGATGTGACCTAAAAATGGACGGGCGGATCTCACGCAGTTCTCACGTCCTTTTTTGTCGGACGGATCTCCTTGAGACTGGCTACCATCGGGCGGCTAACTCCCGTCAATCTGGTTCACTATCCACCACGCAGGCGCATTCTGCAGTGCCTCTTGCGGCTGTGATTGCGGATTCGTTGACTGTTGGATCTGACGCATTACGTCTTTGCCCAATGGTCTGAATGCATTCCGATTGCATATAAAGCTAAGTGCTGCGATGCGCTCATTATCTCCCAGGTCTACTTCCTTCCATCTCTGCACGATGACCATCCTTTCCACCGAACCCCGCATAAATGGCTTCCATAAAGACGTCACTTCTGTTAAGTCCCTGCATACCAATGGCATCGCGGCTCCTGTCCAGAACCTTCAACGCAAGAACGTCCCAGCACCGACTAATATGGTTGCACGCTTCGTGGAGCAATTTCTTGAGCTTGAAAGCTACAAGTCGGTTGCTAACTTCCATTCTCTTGATCTTGATACTCATCGTTGCCATTTGTCTAGGTCTGGGAAGCCCGTCACCGTAGACGGATACTCCTTATCCATTTCTGCCGTCGCCGCGACAGCTCGCTACAACGCATCTGTTGTGCTTCATGATATTCCCAGCATCAGGGATAGTATCCAAAGATCGCGCGATGTCATCGTTGAAAAGGTTGACGGCGCCAAGAGTGTATACGGCGTCAGTACTGGTTTCGGTGGCAGCGGTGAGGATATTTATTATGTCCAAATAACGTCCATACTGAGGAATCTGTTCCCTTTACATAGCTGACACGCGGACCAACAATCCCCTTGCACTGGGCAATGCGCTTCTCCAGCATCAGCATTCGGGCATATTGCCATCGTCGACCGATGCCCTTTCTGCATTGCCTCTGTTGGACCCGCTCGCATCGACCAGCATGCCTGAGGCGTGGGTTCGCGGTGCCATTCTCGTCCGTATCAACTCACTCATACGCGGGCATTCCGGTGTCCGCTGGGAGCTGATTGAACGCATGGTCGATCTGTTGCGTGAGAATATCACCCCTCTTGTTCCCTTGCGTGGTAGCATCTCTGCTTCGGGTGGTAAGCTTTCAATCCGGTCTTCTGCCTTGCATCCGGTGTTGATCTCGTTTCCTAGATCTCTCGCCGCTGTCATACGTTGCAGGTACTTTGATAGGGAACCCGTCAATTCGCGTGTTTGAGGGTCCTGCCGCGTTCGGCGCGCGCCGTCTTATGTCTTCGCGGGACGCGCTCGATAAGCACAACATCCAGCCCATCGAACTTCAAGCGAAAGAACACCTTGGTATTCTCAACGGGACCGCGTTTTCTGCTTCGGTAGCTGCGCTTGCGTTGAATGATGCGGTGCATCTTGCTTTGCTTGCGCAGGTATGTACGGCCATGGGGACGGAGGCTCTGCAGGGTGTCCGCGGCAACTATGCCCCATTTATCCATGAGACAGCTCGCCCGCATCCCGGACAGGTGCGCTATCCGCCTTACATATATATGACCTATCTCCTCATGCATCAGAACAGGTGGAGGCAGCGCGTACAATCTGGGATCTGCTCGAGGATAGTAAGATGGCACATGACCACGAGAAAGAGGTGACTATCGACGAGGATGCCGGGGAGCTACGGCAGGATCGGTACCCCCTGCGGACGGCTCCACAATTCCTGGGGCCGCAAATCGAGGATATCCTGAGCGCGCTCGACACCGTCACTCTTGAGTGCAACTCGAGTATGTGTCCAGTCGACTCATTCACCTTCTAATCCCTCATATATTTCTTTCAGCTACCGATAACCCCCTCATTGATAGCACAACCAAGGAAGTGCATCACGGAGGCAATTTCCAAGCGATGGCGGTGAGCAACGCCATGGAGAAGACGCGCCTTGCGTTGCATCACATCGGCAAGCTGTTGTTCGCGCAGTCTACCGAGCTCATCAACCCTACGATGAACCGCGGGTTGCCTCCATCACTAGCGGCAAGCGACCCTTCCCTGAACTACCATGCAAAGGGTATCGACATTGCGGTAGCGGCGTATGTCGGCGAACTGGGCTATCTCGCAAGCCCAGTATCCACGCATATTCAGTCTGCTGAAATGCACAATCAGGCTGTGAAGTGCGTCGCCTATATGAGCTATCTATATCACATATCTAACTGAATTGTTGTGCCGCAGCTCGCTTGCACTGATTTCGGCACGGGCGACTATCAACGCGCTTGAGGTTCTATCGATGTTGACATCGAGCTATCTCTACCTTCTTTGTCAAGGTTCGTGCCTGCCATTCAATCTTTAGAACATTCGGCTGACTTGCTCCTTCTGTAGCATTTGACATCCGCGCACTGCAAGCCGACTTCCGGGAGTCCCTCGCTCAGATCGCAGATGAAGAGCTCAGACGTCATTTCGCTTCTGATCTCACATCATCTGATCTCTCGTCCATGCTGAGCAAGGTGGTCGGGGCGTCATACTATCACCTGGACCATACCACCACGATGGACGCAGTCCCGCGCATGGCGAAGGTCGCTCAAGCCGCGTCCGGTGTGCTGGTAGACCACTTCACCACCGCAGACGCTAACCCCGTCGCCCTTATCGCGCTCCCGGCATTCCGCACGGCCGTTGCCTCCCGCGCTTCCGCCTTACTTACCTCCTTGCGGAATGAGTATCTCTCTGGCGCGCGCGGGCGCGCCCCGGCCGAGCAAATATCTCAACAAGACGCGGCCCGTGTACGAGTTCGTGCGTCTGACGCTCGGGATCAGAATGCACGGCGCGGAAAACCAGAGCATGTTCCCTGTCGGGCTGGGCGTCGAGGACCCTACCATTGGGCAGAACATTACCCTGATTCATGAGGTGCGCTTATCCCTGTCGTGGTCATATGCTGTTGCTGATCCGCATGGCTGCGCAGGCTATCCGAGATGGTAAACTGCAGGCTGTTATTGCTGGCCTGTTCGCGTAACCTTTTTTCTTCTCTTCAATTATTCGAAACTATGCACTGGGCGTGTACACAACTTATAGATGCAATGTACAGTACGAATGTTGTACTTACACATTAATATCCATTATTGCAAGCAAGCATTCATTCTCTCAACCACTCTTCATGAGCGCAGCTACCAGTATCGGGACAATATGGGATTCGCGCGAAACTTCGATGGCTAGTCACGGTAATCTGTCCATATTTAGCCCAATGCTTTGGAAATCTGAGGAATCTATATAATTCTGTCTGAATATAAATTTGTCTCAAAAATACCTCCAAGCTGGACGACTCATATAACCCTCCGCTGTCAGCTGACACCGCGCGTTGACCCTAAATGCCCTAGCAGGAAATTCCCAGGTTACCAGGATATCCTGGAGTGACAAGCGAATGTCCGGTCAGGCTGAGTGACCACTGAGTATTCTAAGAGAACACTAAGCTGACACACGTCAATTTTCTCCAAGTCGATGCGCTAAGGT
>SFCI01000183.1:0-23173 GCA_004681135.1 Hericium alpestre | reverse complement strand
TNGATGANCATGTCAAGAAAGGCTACATCCNTCCCTCNAAATCCCCNATNGNGAGTCCCTTCTTCTTTATTAANAAAAANGATGGAAAACTGNGCCCNGTCCAGGACTATCNTNCCCTCAACAAGGGCACCATCAAGAANGAATATCCCCTGCCCCTTATCTNNGAACTCGTTGACAAGCTCAAGGGTGCCAAGGTTTTCTCCAAGATGGACGTCCGGTGGGGTTACAACAATGTTCGTATCAAGGAAGGTGACGAATGGAAAGCCGCCTTCAAGACCAACCGTGGTCTCTTCGAACCCCTGGTGATGTTTTTTGGCCTTACCAACTCCCCTGCCACGTTCCCAAGGAATGATGAATGAACTTTTTCAAGGACCTCATTGACACAGCAAAGTTGTCATTTACATGGACGACATCCTCATCTTCACTGAGACCCTCGAAGAACATCGCGACCTCGTGCGCAAGGTCCTCCAACGCCTCCAGGACAACGACCTCTTCCTCAAACCGGAAAAGTGCTCATTTGAGCAGCCCTCAGTTGAGTTCCTCGGCCTCATTGTCTCCCATAACACGCTCGCCATGGACCCAGTCAAGGTTGCAGGCATCGCCGAGTGGCCTGCCCCTCGTAACGTTAAGGACGTCCAGTCCTTTGTCGGCTTTGGCAACTTCTACCGACGCTTCATCCAGGACTTTTCCAAAGTCGCCCGCCCCATGTTCGACCTTACCAAGAAAGATCATCCTTGGGCCTGGTCTGCTCAATGTCAACACGCCTTTGAGGCTCTTAAAGCTGCGTTCACCTCNTCCCCTGTCCTTATCATGCCTGACCCGTCCAAACCCTACCTGGTTGAGGTCGATGCCTCAGATTATGCCACAGGACGGTATCCTATCCCCAGCGCGGGGAGGACGAGCAATGGCACCCGGTTGCTTACATCTCCAAGGCCTTCACTGCCCCCGAACGCAACTACGACATCTATGACAAGGAACTCCTGGCCATCATCCGTGCCCTCGAAGCCTGGCGCCACTACCTGGAAGGTTCTCCCCATACCGTGGAGATCTGGACTGATCACAAGAACCTGGAATACTTCAAGTCCGCCCAAAAGCTGAGTCGTCGTCAAGCTCGCTGGGCTCTCTTCCTCACTCGCTTCGACTTCACCCTTATCCATAAGCCCGGTATTCATCACCGGCCAGATGCCATGTCGAGACGACCTGACCATAGAGAGGGGGTGGAGGACGAGTGTGCGTACGAAGGGCGCGACTTGCGCCGCCGCCGCCTGTCCGCTTCTGCTTCATCGTCGTCCGGTAGCTGGATAGCGCCCCGCGGCTTCCCGAACAGATCCCATCCCCACAGCCGGATGCTCTTCCCGCCGCCCAATCCGAAACCCCTTCTGCGCGGCCGCTGGCGCGCTGCATCGCCGATGCTGGAATGTAGCGATAAAGTTTCGCCATCGGCAAGCATTGAACGCGAACTGCGCGCGTCAGCGAGGAGAGAGTCGAGGTGCGGTGTCGAGGATTCGGCTGGCGGCAGGTGCGGGCGCCCGCTCGATAAACAGGCGATGCATGGTGCGAACACGGCGCGGAACGAGTCGGACCACGAGAACCCTACGGTGTTGTCAAAGTCGTCGGCCATTGTGTGCGAAAATCCTTGTAGCGTGCTGGCGGTGACCCAGCAAACTTAGTCTTAGGAGGAAAGCGGTTTGCTGAAGCTGCAACGCACCTAGGACCAGCTCGATCGATGTTTAACAAGTTGAGTGACTACAAGCGCTGCGGCGGAGCCTGCTTTGAATGTTGCGAGGCTGTTCTTGTCAGCGACGGCCGGTGGATGAGGTTGAAGTTAAGAAAGAGGACGTTAACTGGGGACCACAGCGATCAAACACGCGACTGCGGCTCGGCCTCGGCGTCTCTTTCCGCTTCCGGCCCCCGGTCCGCCAAGTCATGGCTGGCTCTCTCGTACGTTCACTCATGGCCTTCCACTCGTCCATTCTGCCCAGTTTCGATATGTTATGCTCCTATATGATAAGGCGGGGCCAGCCAAAATCTTCAACGAACTAGCGCTTCAGGTAGGATCGACATAGATCGATATGCAGGTGGCCCATACGAGGATTACCGGCTCGACCTCAGCCTTATGTGCCGAATGTATGCTGCCCTGTACGCGAGTCACTGTACTTGCAGCTGATTTATGGCTATAGATAATGCCTATATAGATTGATACTTCTTCGCGTTTGGTATGGCTGGTTGTCAAGACGTCTGATCGCTCCGAGTCAGCCAACTGTCAGACTGCCTGACCACATTGACAGCATGTGTGTGGCCCGGTACACAGAACGATCTCTATGCGCGAGGCCGGCCATGCATGGAGACCAGTTAGACTGCTCCTTGCGGCTTAGGATGCTCAAGGACACGTAACAATACACGACGCAGTACAGCTCTTCCGCCGCCTGGGCGACATAACTATACAGCCCCGACGGCTACTTCGTAGGTCTTGTCAATGTCCTGTTTGGAGGACCCATGTTTCAAGTCCTTCACCACAGGTCCCGCCTCGCCGTCGGAGCCTGTCCTATCGTGCGGGGCCATAAATGCTGGAGATCACAAAAGATTGAATAAACCTCATCTGCGGGCGGCGTATTCCCCTAAGCCTCGCAGCTACAGTACGTTCGTCAATCTCCCCGGCAGAAGCGCCGTCGTGCGCGTCCTTTTGCACGTCCAGCACGCCACGCACATCATATTGTTCCTCTTCCTCTCTCAGAATCTGGATCTGGATGGGCCTCGTCGGCGAAATCGACCCATCCTGGTCGCGCACCAGTGGGACGCGACGCATCCGTGCCAACGGGGGGCAAGTGTCCGAGGGAACCGGCGCCTNGANAGCGTACACGGGCTGGGGGCTTCTCCAGCCCAACCGCATCCGCGGGATCATGAAGCAGAATATGCAGGGCTGCGGGACAACGCGGCACGAAGTCAGACACGAGCGACGCAGGTTTCCAAACAAGCCTCTCACTACCAAAGGCGGGATCAGATCCATGGCGATAACATATACGGTTGACTGCGCGACGGCGCAGCCCAGGCAAAGCGCGAGGCTGGACGTGTACAGCACGCCAGTCTCGGTAACGACAATGAGTGCCGAGCGAGCGTGGCCACCGCTAGCAGGGGATAGTGTGGTCCTATATATCTTCCATGACACGGCAACTGCAATATTCGTGGGATTCTGTTCTGCAGAGGTGGGCGGGCACGACGCACCTGTGCAATAGACGTTCGTCGCAATCATGAGTGCCTCAGATATTTTGCCCCAGGGGCCGGAAAACAAAGACAGCACATACGATGGTCCAGCTTACTGGCGCCTGCAAGCATTAGGACGGAGGGGACAACGATATACTTCAGCTTCTTGTTATAAATCTGGCCATTATCAGCCGAGAAAATGAAACGAGAGGACCTGGGGTCGTTGGAATGCTGGGCATGGACAGTGTTAAATGGGACTGATATCGCGGAACACCACAATGTCAGAAGACAAGGAATCAAAGTCAGATTCCACAGGACGAGAAAAGCGCCGGACGTCGTCCTGCTTCAGGTCCGCTGTTTACTAGTAAGATAAGTCAACATGGAATCGCAGTCTCGTGCGTTAAGCAGGCCAAGGGATGTATTACCCTTCTCGTCCTTAGGCCCACACGGAATCATCTGTTCAGCTCTGCACATGGTCAGTAGTCCATGAGCAGATGGCGGTCTTCCCAAACGAACTTTAGCATCGGGATGAAGGTTGTATCCTACCATAGCTTGGAAGCGCGATCTGTCAATCCATAACAAGGAATGATGCGCTTCCGAAGGAGTTTCCAGCTTCAGAGAGCATCCTGCATGATTAAGTAATCTGTATCCCTTTAGCTGTGAGGTATTCGGAGTATTGGGCAGCGGGGATATGCGCCGCTGTGGATCGGCATGCTATGAATGACATTCGCGCCCCAATACCATCGGGGACTTTTGACTACAATTCCAAGAACGCTGAGACCTGTGCTTATCCACAATGATTAGCAAGGTCTCTCAGACAGTACTTACATTGATTGTGCTCCGATGGAACGTGCAGCGCACGCGATGTTATCAGCTTACCTGGAGCTCGAGATCAAGTGGAGGCTTGTCGGTACAAAGATGACTGGGTCTGTGGTCAAGGTGCCTTCATGGTCCATATATCGCTGTCATGGTGAAGCACAGAGGGCAGGACGGACTCGTCACTGTCCGAGCCCAATTCGACAGGCTCGAGGTCGACTGAACGAGAGTTGCACGCATACGCTCGCAGCCTGCAGCCTCAGGTCTCGGCCACGCCGTCGGCGCTAAGGCAGCGCCGGGTCCTGCCGATCGGCGTTAGCAGGATAGGCTGCTTACGCAGACGACTTTGTTGAGTTGTCAGCTTGCGCCAAAGTCGCGGACAGCTAACCAGCCTCGGGCTCGGGCTCTGTCCACGCAAACCACCCTGTATGCATTCCCAGGACGGATTCATGGGGATGGGCGAGGGCACTATGCCCCTGGCCGTGACCGTCCTTGTTCAATCTCTGGGCGGTAGGCCCGACGGGATATCCTCGAACGGCAGGGGACATATAAATGATGGCCTCCTCGATGAGATGTAGTTCTCAAACAACATAAAAAACCATCATCAACTATAGATACCCTTATCCAGCGCAATGGGCGTCCTATTCTCCTTCCTGACACCGACTTACTACCGCGAGTCTTTCCCACCTGCACCAGAATGGACGCCCAACAACATGCCCGATCTGTCAGGCAAGGTGGTCATCGTCACGGGCGGCAACAGCGGCATCGGACGCGAGGCCGTCAAGGTAAACTCTCCCTTTTTTCTTCAGTCTGTTCGATTCCTAACGCCTATTCAGTGCCTACTGAAGAAGAACGCGAAAGTATACATCGCGTCACGGAGCGAGGAGCGCATCCGCCGGGCTATCAATGAGCTCAGGGACGAAACAGGTCGCGAGGCGCTGTCCCTGCAGCTCGATCTGAGCGATCTCAGGTCCGTCCGGCGAGCAGCGCAGGAATTTACAAGGTAACTTGTCTCTGCATATCTCTCGCTTCCCTGGGTCTGACGCGCGCTGCAGCAAGGAACCAAAACTGGACATCCTCATCAACAACGGGTAAGCCTTCTCCAAGGTCTCCCCAGCGCGAAGCTCACAAGATGGCATCCCAGCGGCATCATGGGCCCGCCGATCGAGTAGCTCACCGCACAGGGCTACGACATGACGTTCGGCACGAACGTCCTCGGGCACCACTACCTCACGCAGCCCCTCCTCCCGCGGCTCCTGCACGCCATCGAGGACGCAAAGACCCGCGGCGAAGACCCCGACGCGCGCGTCGTCAACGTCGCGTCCTTCGCGCACCGCTTCCACCNCACGCTCGAGTTCGCTGCGTTCCGCGACTCGAAGGCGCGGCGCGCGATGGGGAGAACATTACTCTACGGCCATAGCAAATTCGTGCGTCTTGCGTTTGTCCGATGGGCTCGTGTTGCTGAGGTGGCGTGTGTAGGGCGGGATTGTCATGGCGAAGGAGCTCGCGCGGCGGTATGGCGATCAGGGTATCGTGTCCAACGCGGTCAACCCTGGTAACATCAAGACAGAAATCACCAGAGACACGCCGTGGATCACGGTAAAGCTCCTCGTGCGTTTCCCCCGACCTAGCGCATATCTTGTATCTCAAGCATCATAGGACATGATCATGTATCCCGCACCATACGGTGCGATCACAACGCTCTATGCCGCGGTCGCACCTGAGGCGAAGAAGCACAACGGCGGGGTACGCTTCTTTTATATTCTTAAGTCGACAAGGCTGGGTTCTGACTGTTCATCACTTAGTACTTCGTCCCGTGGGCACACCTCGGCATGCCGCGCCTGGAAGCGGAGGACCCGAAGCTGGGCGTGGCGTTGTGGGCATGGCTGGAGGAGCAGGTTACGGTGTTCGAACAATCTGTAGAGGCGTGATGCTGGTGTGCGTGTATGGGCTTGGTACTATTTGACTGGACTTTGTCTTTTAATAATTTAGGTCCTGCTAATGCGTCACGCTAGACATTGCGAAAAGAGTATGGTGTGCATCGTCCGGCTATCGGAACATCGAGTATTGGACTGCATCAAGACACAAGATTCATGGTTCCGACTAAGTACTAATTCTCCAGCTGCTCCAATCCCATTCCAACTGCTTAAGTCGGCCTCTGCTTCCACTCGTACTAGTTCTTCTTGGGGTTCTTGTCGATTGCTGGGTTCGCAGGGGGTTTCGCAGCATCGAGATGTAAATCTCCCAGCCTCCCTGCCAAAGTCTCATTGGCCTCTTCGACCACGCGGGACAAAGCACTAGCATTCACAGGGACATCTGCCTTCCGAGATTTGGAGGCTTTCCTGGAGCTTGTTTCGGTGCTTTTCGTGTAGGTTTTCTTCGTCTCAGGCATTGCCCAGTCCTTATACGTGCCCTTCGACAGATCTGCAGCAAGCTGCTTCTGGCACGTCTCAAACCTCTTCTTCAGGTCTTCCTCGCAGTCCTTTAGCCGCAGCAAGAAAAACGCAAACATGACAGCCTGTATAGGATTAGCCAGATCGAACTTCCTGATGTTGCGCTCCAAGATATGGATTGTCTGGGACCGGCCACGTACATAAGTCATATTGCAGGCAGAAATAAATGGTAAACGCTTACTCCGTTCTCCGCCTTCCAAGCCATGATCACATTTCCGATACTTCCGTGGACAGCTAAGCCGAATACGGGATACTCCTTGATGCCGACAGCAGCGTAGAAGTCAACTGCCGCGACCAAGTACATTCTGTCTTGATTCAGAGCCTTGGTCTCCTGATCGGCCACCTTCTTGTACTCCGCAATGAGCTGGGGAAGAAGAATGTGCGTGTCACTGATAAGTGTGCGAGAGCCCGGCGCCGTCTGTTGGAACCGTGTACCACGTGTTTTCGCAGTATCTCGATTTGCGCCATGGGTAGTGAGAGGATGCAGGTACGCATGAGGGAGCTTTTGCCCAGCGTTCTTCGGGATTGCGGGCCCGTCGGACGTGTCTGGATTGGCAATAACGAGTCTGAAATTCTTGTATGCTTTCCGAATATCGACACTAGCAGCATCCAAGGGCAGAGCAGAAAAAAGCACAGCATCGCACGTCCCGCATGCAGGCTCAAGGTCAGCTTGAGATTTCACGACTCCATGGAGCGCGTCAGGTCTGTCCAACAAGGCAAGATATTCACTTGACAAGCGCACGCTTGCACTGAGGGCATCAAAGCATTGGTTGTGAAAGGCTCGGTATTGAGCTGAGGCCTCATCCTTTTCCCGGGCATGAGCTTCGTATCCTTCTGCCAGGTTGTTGAACACCGCCCTATCCCGCTTTGACCAGGTCAGGAACGCACTCTGCGACTCGTCACGGAGCTCAGTCTTGTCCGCATTCAGGATATCGAGCAGAGCATTGCGTGGCATACGAAGTTTGCGTTCCAGCCTAATCATAGTTCAGTACAAGACACTTCATCGATTGGACATCACACTCACAGCATGTTGTACGACGAGACTTCGTCCTCTGCTCCAACATAGAAATAAGATAGGATATCGTCCCAGTCGTGCCTTCCTTCAGCTTCGAGAGGATTCACAGGCCCTGAATTCCTAGTAAAGGTGCCTTTCGCACAAGCCAGTAACAAAGAAAGCCTGCTGGCGATGATCTTCGCATGTTTCTCGTCCGCGTAGACTTGAGCCCATGGTTCCTCGGAAACCTCGCAATACTGATCGTAGAGCGCACGTCGGAGATCCTCGAGCGCAGGATCAACCGAGGGCAATTCCTCCTGAAACACAGGATCAACTTTGATAGAGATATCGTTGAGGATGTGCACTCACCAATGCCGTCCACCCCTTAACCCACCTGAAGGATGTAAGGTCATCGTATAATTTGCACATCTCCTCAAATTTATGTTGATCGTTATACAATGGTTGCTCGCTCTTTGGCTCGAAGATGTACTTTGTTTCCAGAAACACTGAGCGATGTACCAGCCAAGATACTATGGACGGATCGGGGCTTTCGAGGTTGTCCTCGGCTTCCAACTTGGCAAATCTTCACCGAAAACAGTAAGTACAGGCCTGAATAGATATGAAAAGCACCCACGCGGAACAAGACCAAGCCGATCTCTTCGACTCGGTGCTTGACACTACGCTGCTTGCCTTGCTATCCACCTTCGCAGAGGCCGGATTACTCGATACACTTATACAACGTGGCACGTTAGCACAATGGGCTGCATAGGAAGTGCAGTGCAAACGGAGAACTTACGATGCCAATACCGATGTACTGGATGGAGCAAGCACTGTCAATGGCGGAACATAGCAAATTCCTGAGGGCACTCACGATCGTGTGCTGGGCTTCCCGTCCACAGGTAAGGTCCCGCCTTTCAAAACCGTCTTCTCTTTCTTGGGTGCCATCTGGTTTTCGGTGAATGATGACTCTGGTGTAAGGGGATGGATCTCATCGGAACTTTCAGTCGTACTAATACCCAAAAACATGTGTCAAGTGCGTCCCATCAATATTCAGGGACCACGAACCTCGAATCGTCTGTGTTATCGATGTCCTTTGCCCACTCATCGATATTTGCCGTCCACGTTGCACTATTATAGTCCGAGCGCCACTCAAGTTTGCAAAGTTGCTGAGCGGATATACTGTCCCAGAGACCCGAGAAATGAGGACGCAGCGCGAGGAAGAATTGGGAAAAAAGGAGAGCAGAATGCGGGTTCGCGAGATCAAAGACGCCTTGCGCAGCCGCCGCATGGGCTGTCAGCCCCAAGACAATGCCGGCTGGCTTGATGGTGTGCACGACTGGCTATTGTTCTCTGTAAATGAAAGGCTTCTTTAGAAACAATGACTCACTCACCAATCTTCCATCATTGCTTGAAGAATCTAGCCAGCCGATATGCACGCGCACGCCGGATCCGACAGGCGACACCTCAAGGCCTACCACAGGAAGCTCAATGCCCCATACGCGCCGTTGGTAGGCGACACTCGCAATGTGCGCGACAATGTTGCTCGAGTCTGCAACACAGATGACAGGGAAATAGACATTCGGCCAGACGCGCTGCCCCGTAAGGATCTGTGTGTAGAGCGGAAGATCGAGTAGTGATTCCTTTTCTTGCGGCACCCTCCCGGCGAGACGATCGCAAAATTGCTGCAGGTATTTTGGGTTATACAGCTGACCGCCCGCGTTGGCGTACCATTGGAATGACTCTTCGGAAGTGTCATCTTCACTGTCGCTGCCCTCAGTGCGTTCGTCGCCGGTGTCAGTGTCTTCGGAGGTAGGTTGAGAGAGAACATCGACATCCGGACGCTGCTCCTCTGCAGCATTACCAGAAGATCCATCGTTGTCGACATTGTCATCTTTGTCGACATTGTCGTTATTGTCTTTATTGTCGTTATTGTCGTTATTGTCGTCGTCGTCGTCGCCGTCACCGGCGGGCGGGCTGACTTCGGACTCGTCACGTACATCCTGCCTCACTGCATCGGCTGTAGCCGATGACTGTGTGGCGTGTGGGGACGAAAGATCTAGATGACTATCTTGCATTTCTTGTAGATGGAGGGTAGCCTCGTCCGCCACGAGTGAGATGAGCATCGTCGCGACCCCACGGTCAGCGTCAAAGCCTTTCGGCCAGATGAATGGAACTGAGCCGCTGTTGAATTTGGACGTCAGTAAATTTGACATAGTGAGACATATCGTCGTACCTGACGGAACACTCTTCGTGGCATACACGAGCTAGTGCCCGAAGCAACAGAAACATGAACATATCCGTGCGCCTATGCTCTCCGCCGTCCAGAGCAATTTGGACGCAGTCAGCCATGGCCGCAGACGTTATCAAGACCAGATTCAAAACGTCCTGTAGCGGCTCTCGATTATGTCTCTCTCCATCCACATGGCATTTCTGCAGAGATATACTCTTCAATTGTCCCTGTGCAATAGAAGATAAAGTGGACGGTTCGACGCGAGCTAGAGAAGCGGGTAATGGCCGAGAAATCAGCTGAACCAACTCGCGTACATCCTGCGGTACGTTGTCTATGTCTTGGGAGAATGTGTGGATTGATACAGACATGGTAGATGGAAATTGCGGTGGCAAAGGTGGGAAGGATTCAAATGGACAGAATGTCGATGAAGGTAAAGACCACTTGTACCGAACTGAAACTGCTGAACGCGTTGTGCCGGCACAATGGCGTCTGTTTACGTTGTCAGCGGACCGGACCGGACCGGACACCGACGGTCACTGTCATTGTGCACTAGGGACTAACATGGGTGGACCCGGACCTCATCCGGATCAATATCACGGATATGGGTCAAGGCCCGCGATCCGTATTCCTTATCCGGATGGGTGATGGACTGCCCGCGGGTGCAGGCGCTTAGTACGCCTTATGCAGGGTTTGTTTATCGGTACGATTACATCGCTATCCAGCTTGTTTTCTATGACTCTACATCAAGCTCAGCCGTCGCCGTATCCTCGCCCATGTCTGCTTCATTATCACCACCCGTCATACGCCGCTCAACTATCTTTGTGACATCAACAAGGCCGGGCCATAGCGGGGTATCCACCCATGAGCCGACGGCCATCTGTGCCTTGAAGGTCTGCGACGACATATTGTGCTGCAGGTGATTGACCTCCAATCTGCCCTTTGAGAAGGCACGCTCGCCATCGACAGATGAGGCTACGGGAGGTAATGAGTAACTGTTAATGTGAGTAATCCCACCAATCAGAATGATAGCTAACCTGGTGCGGAACAGAAGTCCGATCCCATGCGTGCAAGATGCGGGCGCGACAGCTTTGCCCGATCCCAGTATCGAAGAATTCCGCCGGCCTCTGCAATCTCGTCGCTGCAGACGAGTGGCTCTTCAAGGTACGCTTGTATACAATCAGCGCGACGACGAGTGACCCCACGAGTGCTACCAGTTTTCAGCCAGACGTTCTGGTTCTATGTCTGTATGATAAGTGTGTCCGCAGGCAGGATGTGCAGTAAATATACATACCTTTTCAGTTTCATGAGTCGTGGCTGGTGTGGCCTGTTCCGTTGGTAAATACGAGTCCTCCCATCTCTGTATAACCTTTGCCCGTAACGCGTCAATTTTGTCCTCGTCCCAACCCTGCTCTCTGAACCATTGTAGCTTACGGTCTGGGCACATGACTGAATTCAAATACAATTATCGTACCGTTTGTGGGAGGGGACAATATACATACCGAGTGCGATTTGATATACTTCATTTTCGTCAGTAAAGAGAGAAAAGTACTTTTCGAGAACAAGCAGTCCAGCTTGGGCTGCAACCCTCGTGACATCGTAGAGCTCGCTCCACCTCGCATCGCGTACATTCAGCAGCTGTTCACGAAGGTTCACGAGCATGGGGACACATTCCGTCACCAACGGCACTTCTGATTGTGAGAAGAGCTTAGTCGGCTCGTCAAAAATCTATTGTAACATGATGTCAATGATTGCAACGAGATATCATAGAGATGACAACTCCATACCACGAGGACTTGAACAAGCTCTTCGATAAGCTCCCACTGGGCCTCCTCGAGCCTATATGCTCGAAGTCCATTTGCAGATGCTGCCGTCAGCTGCTGAATGACATTCTTGAAATAAAAATGAGCATCTAAACAAGCCAGATCAGAGTTCCATCGCGTTGGAACACGCCGATCAAGTGTCTTCTTTTGGCCGGTGAGTGTCTCGTCATTCTGGACCAAGATATCGAACTTTTCCTTTAAGGTTGGAGAGTCATGCACTCGACGCGCTAGACCTGCGACCTAGAAATATTATGTGCGTGAATATGAATGGCGCAAGAATGGTTTACCTACCTTAGGAAATAGACCAAGGGCCATCTTCTCTTCCTGGTTACCAATCGTGATGTTGTACTCCTCCTTCATCATCTGGATTGCTTTTCCTCGCACTGTCCTTGTAACCGTCTCGTCGTGCGCTAGCTTGCCATCGATCGGGTCATCTTCATCTGCCGGATCAGTGTCAATACCATCATTTGCTGACTCATTTCCGTCTTCAGCAGGGAGTTCGTCGTTCTCATCAGCGTCAGCGTCGTGAACGTGAGTGGCTACTTGTGTCGTCGGCTGCCTCTTCCTCTTCGTTCCTGACACTGCCTTTGCTGTAGATTTCTTCTTCGGCTGCTTGAAGTAAAAGGATATGAAGACCTGCTCAGAAAAGTTGAACAAGGTGCCAATGGTACGAGATATAATTGACTTACCTTCGCAATGAGGTTCACAATGTGCGGGAAACACCGCATGCGTGACGCAGGCCCGCGAAATGTAGGAATCATACTTGCCATATGCTTGACCATTGTGTCGCAGTTACTGGCATTATCGAGGCAGATAGTATGTAGCTGGTATGTGGTATTTTATTCAAAAGGCTGCTTTCGTTTGAGCTTACAAGTACTTACGTGCTTCGAGAGGCCAAATGCCTCGAGGCATCGAGCGGTGCGGCGCGCGAGGTATAGTCCGTCATGCTTCTCTGTCAATCTGCGCCAGTCTCAGCTACTAATATCTTGAAATTCGAAGGAAATAACTCACCGCAGGAACTCCAAGATTGCACGCCACATCTGACCATTCTGATACCAAATTATCACGATTCCTAGGAATGATGCTACAATTGGGGCTGTCCACCCGTCGATTACCAGGTGGATTGTTCCGTTTCGATCCTGGGCGTGGAGACACGCAGCAATTGGTAAGCCAGAAATGAGATACATATAACAACAGTCAATTTACTTACTTCAAAATAAGCCCATACTCTCTTCGATAGCTCAGTATACATGCCTCGAATATCACGGGAGATGGTCATCGGATGCGGAATGAGAGTGCCTGGGCGCAGCATCTCAACCTCCGCACGATAGTCTTCGTCTAAAACCATGTTGAAGGGGCGAGCACTTCTCGCGCAACGCAGTGCAATGATTGCACGGTGTGCTGCGGGAGAGTAGACCAACTTTCCGTTAGCAGGGACCGAATCTGAGCTCGATCCTTCGACTTCCGCGACGGAGTCCGAAGCGACGACACCTCTCTTCTTGTTGCACTTCGTGATGCCTTCACGGAGATTCTTCGTGCCGTCACCTGTCTTCATGCGGGGCCGTGTGTGGGTGTGCTCAGGATCGATGTTACAGGTAAAGATATAGTCGATTCGCAATGGCTGCTCGGCGTCATCATAGACGCGCCTCACGGTCACGCTGTAATGCTTATAGCATGATGAAGTCCAACTCTTCTGCGACGCATCTGCATTACTACGGTGAGTACAAGCTTCCTTAGGTTCACATGTACACTCACTGGATATCACAGTATCAGAAAGATCCCAAACCTCAAGATCTGTCATCTTCACCACCGACTTCGGCTTTCCTCGTTTTCGGACAGGAGAGACATGAACAGGTGTTTTGGGGATTGAATGAGGCTGAGTACGGCGGCTCGAGCTGGCAGGGGTTCGTACATTGTGTACTCGTCGAGCGGGTGTTCGTGCTGGTGTCTGTGACATCGACGGGTGGGGGTCGAGAAAGTTTGCTCGACGGACAGTCTCTTGCAGGATTGAACACACGCGCTCTCATCATTTCCGATATTTTCGGTTCGCTAGTCCATAAGGTTTGAACAAACAGCAACTACGCTACGCGACTGCTGAAACTTGGCTGAAACATGCATGAACTCGGTGGTATTGCGTCATAGTTATCTAGCCGCCACGGGTTACCCGGGTTACCTGCGATTCATGCGGATATTCACCCGCGGGTCAAATATCCGTGCGGCATGAGTTCTCACGGATGAAATCCGTGGGCCATCCGGGTGAAGACGACCCATGTTAGTCCCTACTCTGTCACTGTGGGGCCAGAGGGGATCACGTGCAGCACCCGCCGCCGGAACAAAATGCATAAGTCTGAGCACGACCCTCCAAATAGGGAAACTACTAATGTCCCCTTCGGGGTGACATACGAAAAAATTGGAACGATACAGAGAAGATTAGCATGGCCCCTGCACAAGGATGACACGCTTTCCCAGAGTGGTAGACCTACGGGTCTCAATATTTATTTTGCTTTTTGTCTCTGTCTCTCAATGTCTATCATGGTTCATCTACCCGTGCTATTGAGCTGGTGAGGGTCGGTGCAGTGCTCTCGTTGTGACCTGAAGACTCTCGTCTGACCTTCCCAGTCATCGTCGATATGTATGCAATGGTCAATCAATTATGGAGTACTCGATGACTATGCACAGCAATTAACGGCATACCCGGACTGTTAGTATTCTGTCCGTGTTTCACTTAATGGACATCGTTAGGTCTATATTATTTTTCTTCCTTCTCCAGGCTGCTGACCTCGACGGGTGTCTCCAGACTCACTCACAGTAGATCCTGCCGCTTTTGCTGCTCTCGATACCGTTTTCTGTCATCCTTGCTCATGCTCCATGGTGTACGAGCATACTTTGCGTGATTAGGCTCGACCTGTTGCCATGTTTCTTCGCACCAAAATGCAACATCTCTGGTGAATACAGGCTCAGGGTAGATCCTCTTGACTACGCTGTGAAGGTCTTCAGCGCTCTTCATACCGGCATTAATGATGAATTCGGTCTCCATGTACGTATAACCAGCTGCCACGTTGGTCATAATTGTCACTCGAAAATGCACAGAAAGGACACAGAATCCGAACGGACCAGTCGTGAAGAGTCTCATGTCCGTGCAGTATCCGTATATCTCCTCGCAGTGGATGCGCTTGATTTTTGGGTCAGGAAGCTTCTCTTCGATAATCTCGCGAAATTCGATGCCCTCTATGACCTCCTGGAATTGACAGTCGTGCGTTTCCACTTCGTTGAAATTGACGAGCACAAGGCGGTCGCCTCTCACAACCGTATGCTTGGTCGAAATGTTGTTATAGTTAAGGTGCATCTTCAGATGGAATCGCGCCAGGGCTAGCCCAAATTGAACTCTAGAACAGCATTAGCAGACGCTCAAAGATATGACAGTAGGCACGTACCGGTAAGTCTTCATATCATCATATCGGATATTGTCTCCGCAGTCCTCCAGTAATATGCACGCCCAACTGTTTCCCCAGAGATTCTCTCCCTTATAAAAACCAAGGAAGTCCGGTACCAATGTGCCCTGCAGTTCCTTCAAGTCCTGAACGTAGCGAATGGCTTCTTTCTCGCGTCTTTCCAGAGCGTCACGACTCCCTCCCTCACATACTGACGCGAATGTCAAGATGACGGTTGCCGGATCACTTGGCGATTCGGGTGTGAGCTTGCAACGGCAGACGCGACGAGAGTTGAGGCGAAAATCTTCGAGTCTGACTTTATAACTTCGCCCTGGATTCTTGAATTCATCCGGAGCGACTCTTGGAAGTGTGAATGTGCGTAGATCTTCTGGTGTACATGCCAGCGCAGTAATTGTGATATGGGTCGCCATGGTCTCAATGGTCTAGCAGATGGTATGGCTGGACACGCGCGGCACTGGCATGGATGTCGACGAGTGACGAGTTGTTACGCTTATCGAAGCTCAAGCACACAGGTCGTATGATCAATGAAGACGTCAAGTGGTGACCCGTCGAGCAGGGCTGGTAGTCATGAACAGGCGTAGTAAGCAGACCGGGCAGCCCGCTCTTCTAGAGCACTTTCATGTAAACCACACGCGTGCACGGATGCAACGAGGTCAAAAGCGAGAGTAAGGCCCGTTAATTAGTTGAGCATTAAGAAGCCTGGATGATAGATAATCTACTTTTTACCCCGTGATATTTTCCTCTTCGAAGCCTTGGCCTCCTTGTCGAACCGAGTCCTCTTCCTCTGTCGAGGCCCTTCATCCTCCAGCCCTTCCATCTGATCTCTACCTCTCGTCCTTGACCTCGCCAAGGCCCCCTCTTTCCTTCCTTTCGACCTCAGCTCTTCATAACCATCCCCAATACCACCCGGACCGCTCCTCCGGCCCACGCTCCGCAAAACATCCGCGAACTCATCTTCCAGGCCGCCTCCTCTCCGCTTCCCGCTGATTCCGCCCACACCACCAAGTGCAATGTCCTCCTCGTCCTTGCGCCGACGCTTCTCGTCCTTCTTCTTCATCACGAGGCGCATCATGTTCTCCTCCTCGAACTCCGTCATGCGCTGGATATCGCGTGCGCGCGCGCTCTGGTGCNCCGGCGCTGAGCCAAGGCCGGAAACGGACTCGATGTACGGCCGTGAGGGATCCAAGTGCGCGAGCGAGGTCAGTGCGGTCGGCACGGGCAGGAGCCGCTCGCGCTTGCCCTTCTTCGGCTCGGTGTACGGCATCGGTGCGAGCTTAGGCGGGCGGTAGATGCCGTCCTTGGCCTGCCTTTCATCCTCTTCATCCTCGTCTTCATCTTCACCGCCAACGAGGTTTTGGGGGTTGGGGCGGAAGGCCAGAGGATCTGCGAAGCATCAGGTGCATCAGGTGATTATGTTGTATGATGTTCAATGGAGCGCTCTTACCGTTGATGACGTTTTCAGAAGCAGCAGCGGAGTCGTCTGCGACCCGCACGAGCTTGTCGATCTGATAGCGCATCCTCCCCTCGAGGACCTTGATTTTCTCGAGCACGAGGCGGCGCTCGACTGTGGTGTCAACGAAGTCCCCTGCCGCGGCACCGCGTGCGGTCCGCTCTGTAGAGCTGAAAGGCAAGGCAGGTGGCGAGCGTTCGTCTAGGGTATGTCCGAGAACGCGATGCGAGTTCAGGAGTACGAGAGATTGCATGTATGAGAGGAGCATTTGTTGCTTGAGAGAAAGAAGTGAAATGCCATCCTTGAAGTCAACGTCTGAAGAGTTCGCTTCCCTGTAAACGTCGTTGAAAAATAGTTATAACGAAAGCGGGCAAAGAACTCACTTCTCTCTGACGGACTTCACCAGCTCGCGGACAGATGACATACCCTGGGTCATCTCTCCCATGAGATCGCAAAACGCCTGCTCGTTGGATTCGACCTCCATCGTATGTGAGACCTGCGTAGGAGAAGAAAGAAAAGGGTATCAGCATCCTCGCTAAACCAACCAGAGAGTGAGGTGAAAATTCAGTTAACGGTTTTCTAGGCCGCCGCCTCAACGAGGCGTAATGCATAACATCGGCAAATCTCAGAGCCCAGTGCGCTTCCTCATGAAAAGATACGGGCTGAGAGGCCGAAACATACCTTCAATACCCCAAAACGCCCGCAATACCTTCTGTTCTCTTCGAGGGCCTACAAAGCCAAGTCGTGTGGTTGTGGTTGGAAGTGGACGCAAAACTGATGCGGGGAAGCATTTGGCTCCACCGTGGCAAAACAAGACACAAATATGGACCCACAGGTGCCTCGTTTCAATCAGCCCGCTTGATACGTGCGTCTACCATGCAGTGCGGCAGCCCTGACTTCGACTCATTGTGATTCACCCCATTGTGCTCACGGTCTGTGAGAACTAGGCGGCACTACAGACCGACCGAACGTCAATGTTATCGTGCAGGTCCGTCGTCTCTCGATACCCCCAAGAAGTTATAAAGGCCGTGCGACACCCGCGATTGCGCCCTCACGAAGTTTCCCGTTCTCTTGCTTCTCCGCGGCAGGCATGAGCGACCGCAAAGCTCCTCCTCCGAGACGTCGAGATGCGCGTGGTGAACCGGTGCGCGACTTGGTCGAGAGCTTCGATGCGCTCGCGCTCGCAGGCAAGAAACCGCGGGATGACAGTGGCGCAGGTGCGCGCCAGGCTCGCGACCCGACGACCCCGACTCCTCCACAGAGATCATTTGTCGGGGGATTCCGCCGAGGAGCACCACCGCCCCACGCGATATACCAGGCAAACGACAAGCCCCTTCCGCGTCCCCCACAATTAGCCCCCGTTGGATACCCGTACATCGATCCCAATCCTCGACCGCGCGATGATACCCAAGCGGCGCCAGGCGCACTCCCCGCGCCTCTCGCGCTGGAGACGCTCTCCATATTCTCAGGTACGGAAGATCGTCCGCCGCTCGACTGTGCTGATTGGCAGCCCCAGGCAAAGACGAGCAGTTCGCGTATAAGCGCGCGCTGTCGCGGGTGCTGGAGATGACGTCGCGGAGCTATGGAGGGGAGGCGCAGTGGGCTCCGCTGGCCCCGAGTGCGCGCAAGTGGGAACAGCCCAGTGGGCTTCCCGCTGTCGATGCCACGCCAGAAATGACGAAAGCTGTGGAACGACGGCCGGAGCTGGCTTCGCGCACGGCGTATAGGAGGACCATGCCCATGCAGGACCGTCCGGAGGCACCCCGGTTTGGAGAGCAGCATTGGGGTGTGCATAAGGATGATCATTGAAACCTCTGGGCATCATTGCCTTGTGCGCTATTTTCCTTATGGTATTTATTAGTACGTGCTGATTTCTTGGAAATAGATAGCAGAAACGTTCGATGTGAAATGAAAATCCGATCAGTAGATGAACGCATCGGCTAACCACGAGCGCGTGTTATTGAAATTTCCACCCCTTCCACCCGTCCGACTCCAAAGAGGTTTGGTTCCGTCGGGTCACCAGACGGCATCCTTTCCTCGGAATGACCACCGGATTTTTGCATTCTCTGAGCTTTAGCGCTTGCCCTTAGCCCGCAAACTTCAGCACCGATATGACAGACGCGAGTGGTCCGAAGGAGCTGAACGGCGAGGGATGATGAGTGGCGGCTATCTTTATGAGGCTACTCGTGCTCGACGCCAAGAGCCGGATGCAATGCCGTTGTCAGACCGCAAGTGGGTAGAAGCGCTGAAAGGTTCATGTCGGATCGCACTGAGGATGTAAGCAAACCGTATCTCCTACTTACGAGCTCGAAGGTCCGATGTGAACAAATGTCCTTGCTTGTGATGTAACGAATAAGGGATGAAGAAGTTGCGCGCAATTTGGCCAACGCCGTTGCAATCGTTACTAGTATTCTGAGCGCTTATTTGAGGAAGTAGACTCTGGACGCGTCTTCGGGCGCTTGTTCTGCATCTCTCTGAACTGCCTTCAGAATCAAAGCTTTCAAGAGCACTGTTCCTCCCACAGCAGTATCTTCGTCTACAAATACTGCGTTGTGCGTTTCGTGCTACATTGCAATCCTTCAAAGAAAAGGTTTGTCTTCCTGACGTCGGCCCTTGATTTATATCTTCACACTGTTTCTGGCCATCTTAGCAGTTCTACTCTTCCGAATTACACCTTGTCGCACCACATACGTTGCTGGTTGATTTCTTATTGGTCCACCATGGAATCACCCACTTGCGAGGAATATGTCAACTCAGAGTCAGTCAGATCCCTTACACTCTACCGCGACTGACGCCTTCCAAATAGTGCTGAAGCCTTTTGGTCTGCCTTCGTCCTACCTCGGGTCATTCTCATTGAAGGAACCACATCCCGCCATAGGACTGGTTCCAAAGCGCGGGCTCAACAGATGTTGGACAACGAGTTGTCAGCTATGCACCTCGCGATGTGCTGTCTTCGAACACGCCGCAATGCCCTATCTCCCATTTCTGCCCTTCCAGCCGAAGTTCTTGTCCACATCTTCGAGTTCTGTGCTGCCATATATCCGCCTGCACCATACAAGGAGCAGCATCTCGGCTGGATTGAGGTCACACACGTCTGCCGACTTTGGCGCGATACCGCCATCCAGCTTTCCAGTCTCTGGAGCAATATCTACTTTAGGCTCGGCTCGCAATGGGCAGAAGTGATGCTAGCCCGTGCAAAAACTGCACCAATCAATCTTCGTAAGGATGTGTCTGTGGCATCCCAGCGTAGCTTGGACCTGATATCCGAACACATTCCTCGCGCGCGCGAGCTTTCGCTCATTGGCCCCATAAATGTCATAAAGTCAATTATCTTCACTTCACCACCCCCTTCCGAGATCTTGAAGGCCATCGAGCTACGGCCCGACAATGTCAGCGGTCTAGACATCCCTAGCACCAATTTCGAGCTACCTGGAGCTATAGTTGGATCTCGCCTGCCTTCGCTTCGACGACTTGCCCTCAGAGCATTCTGGATTCCCTGGTCAGCACCCATTCTCTGTGGTTTGACCCACCTAGAGATGCAGCTGCATAGACCGCGCAATCCTGCGGACGATGGGTACCTGAACTCTTCACATGAGAAGATATTCTGTGCCCTCATGAACATGCCGGGCTTGGAGACATTGATCCTTATGCATTGTTTTCCCCCTGGGCCCTGGAAGGATGGTGGAAGCGATGTTTTGCAGCTGCCCCGGTTGAAGGTCCTTCAGTTGGAAGGGTCATCTGCAGCTTGCTTCGGCATTCCAAAGCGGCTGCTCGTACCTCCATCCTGTCAAGTACAGCTTCGGTGCAGTGATTACGCCATACATACCACTGAGATCGTTCCCTTTTTGATTGCCTACGCCAGTGCCAGTGCCGATCTGCCTCTTTGGCACACGCTCTCAATCAACGCTGACTACGACCGTCTCTTTACTAGACTTCGAATGTGGCGCTTGTGCGACGCACTCGAGGGAACAGTCCAATTTAACCCTGAAACGAATGCCGACTTAATCATTTCGTTCTACAGTCCGGAGCCATCGCTCGGACCTTTGATACCCTTGTGTCAAGCACTACCGCTTCGAAACATCCTGACGGTCTGCATCGACTATACATTGGTTTTAGATCCCGAGGTCCGCGATTGGGTTGATATCCTTGGACAATGCAAGGAACTTCAAGCGGCCTCCATCAGCGCGGAACCGGCGCCTACGTCGTTTTTCACGGCACTCAGCATGACCACGGACTGCAAACCGGCGGCTGGGTTGCAGACCAGCGGGCAGGAACAGCTCTTCTTGGGCAAACTCGCAGTTCTAGAGTTGACGGATGTCGACTTCCGTTTCTGGCAGTCCGAGGACAGCGGTGATGCCTTGCATTCCCTGCTCATAAGATCGTTGACCAACCGTCAGCGAGCCAAGGCTGCCCTGATGCTTGACATCGGCTTGCTGTGGTGCTCGATCAAGGAGGAATGGGTGGATGACTTGAGGAAGGTGGCGATAGTCACCTGGGACGGACGCGAAGGCGAATGCGGATTTGACGGAGACCAAGAGTGGGATAACTCGGGTGAGGACGAAGATGGGGATGAGGATGAGGATGAGTGGTAGACCAGCAATGGAACATCGGTACCATACCGCGAGTCTGCTTTACCGACAGCAGGAACATAGGATGTGACACCAGAAGTATAGAATTACAATAAGTAAACCAAAGAGTTCATGATCTCGAAGTCGATGACGGCTAATTCAGTCTGTTGGTCGATAACATGGTTCAGATTCCGACAAAAGCCTTCAGTGCAGAGTAGATGGGTGTGCCCACACCACTGATCTGCAGACCGCGACTGCAACACAGGATGCTCAGCAGGCAACGGTCCTCCGGACAAGAAGCAGACGCACCGGGTCCCATCCAGGCACGGCATTAAATCCAGGCGTACCACAGCCAGGGTTATGCCCTGCAAAATGCAAGTCAGCGTGAGGCCTAGTACGAAAATCAGACACGAACCGCGAGTAACGTCTCTGAAAGCCTCCTTCGTGGCATAGAGCAAAGGATTGATGAAACTCAACGGACTCTTCCCAGCTGCGATGAGCTCATCATTCAACGGCGCAACCGTGCTCGCAATGACGGGCGCTGAGAAGCTCGTGCCACCGCCGCCACGCTCCTCGCCCTGCCAGGTCGACACCATGTCCGCGCCCTAGGCGGAGATGTCGGGATACGCGCGGCACGAGGCGTTGTACAGACCGCCTTACGTGTCTCCGAGCTGGTCCAGGAAGGACGAGACGGCTGCGTCCTGGTATGTCGGTCTTGCGAAGATGTTGGAGAAACCGCCGGAGGAATAGGGCGCTGAGAGCTCGGGCGGCAGATATGCAGTGGCACCGACGGAGGTCACGCTGGCGAGTGTGTGAGCAAAGGAAACGAGTGAGGGTCGGGCCATGGGCACTCACTAGGGACAGGTGGACGGGAAAGTGGGTAGCAACGCGGTGCAGTCTCCGCCGACGCCGCCGGCCACGCCTCCATCGCCCGACGAGAAGATCACAGTCGTCCCTCACGCAACGAGCTGCGTATACAGGTTGCAGAGGGTGCTGATACGCAATATACAATCGTCAGCTTGCTTTCTGCCTGGGCCCGGAGGACGTACATCGCAAGCTCGGCCGGGACCCTGTGCTCGTCGATGCTGTAGCTCGTGGAGACCACCGTCGGCAGGGTCTCCCCCCTCAGCAGCGCATTCGCAAGATCGATCCAGACGTCGACGTCCCAGTCATTCGCGCCCGCGCCGACAGGGTAGAACGTGACGGGCACCCCGGACGCCAAGCAGACGGTCCATTGGACATCAAGGTCCTGCTCGCGAAAGCCCGTCAACGGCAAGCACGAGGCTACCGAGGAACGCACACGCACCGCTTCGATACCGACCAACTCAGGGTCCTGGGGATTGGCCCCACCATCGAGAGACTTGACCGCGAAGCTCGTGTCCGGATCCAGATCCGGCCTGTATGTCCAGGAATACCTAGAAGGTTATCACGCCATCCTCCCTCACCCCAAAAGGAAGGCGTGTTATACGGTCTGCTTTGGAGACTGACCTAGAAGGGCAGCGCGCGATCTAACTCCGTCCGAATGAGGAGCGAAGCTGGGCTTGCACGGACCTTCAAATCCGCCGCGTTCGCGTACTCGCCGTCGAGGCCGACGACACCGATGGAGTTCGACTTTTGCGTTGCTAGCGCTGTGGGGAGGCCGTAGAGGCTTTGCACGCAGGATGGCGTGACGGCTAGATTGCATGAGACAGGGATGTCGTCGCGCCGTGCCACTGCCAGGGACAGCTTTCGACAGCTTTCGACGGGCTTTCGCGACAGAGGGCCCACGATCGGGCGCAGCGGCAAATCTGCATGTAGTCGTACATATGAGAATATCACAGGACCGGACATGATGCACGACTCACGCCGTCGCCGGATGGACGAACTGCACATGGCCCTGCAGCGCCGCCGGGATAGCGTACGCCGCCTCGCAAAACGCCCGCATGCCCGTCCGCTCGTGCGTAAACTCCGGGCGAAGACGGCATCGGCCTGCTCGACGGGCATCTGCACGCCGAACCAGTCTCCCGAAGGGGAGCGCTTCGTCGCGCTTAGGTTGTGGGAGGCTAGCCAGGCGTCCACGGCAGCGGTGCTGTCGGCGGAGGGCACGGCGAACGCCTCGGCCTGCATCGCGACGTGTCGGCATGGGCAAAGTCACAGGAAACGGAGGGCGCACCTCGGCCTTGGACAGGTACTGTCCGTACCGCGCATGT
>SFCI01000182.1:0-31524 GCA_004681135.1 Hericium alpestre | reverse complement strand
CGCGGTGGGTGTCTGAAGGGTGTTGCTTCATTTTCGAGAGGAAGTAGAGTGCCGGCGCTGCCCAGCATGTATTGGTGAGTGTCCCGTCTCGTACATAGCTCTGTCCATTTGTCGCTCACCTGATTGTATTGCTTTTTATCGTCAGTCTGTGCTGACATCACGGGCATGCGCGCTGCCAGGCGCGGCCCACTACAAGCCTATTGTGCACTTATCGGTCAGTATTTTCGAATGTACTGTCTACAACTGATACTTACATTTGACGATCCTAGCAATGCGGGCTTCGGTTCGTCTCGAGCTGGCACTCTAGGGCCGCGCGGGACAGCAAACACGGTGATCATGCCCGGAAGGCATCATCAAGATCGCGAGAAACACATTTGCCATCATATGCAGGTGAGTACGGCGTGCGCTGCGCTAATCTACATCTACGCATTGACAGAAAAATAGTCCCGTTACTTACTGTGTAGTTCACGTGACGGTCGCGCCAGACAGACAGGCACGTCATGCGTAGGGGCGCGCCATCTGCGCGTTATGAGAATGCTGGGAATTGCGCCCGGGCGCAGACTCGTAAGTAGTATTAATTAGTATGTGCTGGTGGGTGGGCAGGCGCGGGAGGGTAGAGGCCAGACTGCGGGGCTCTGCGCGATCCGTTGATTGAGCGCGGAGATCACATGGGACAGTGGGCTTGCCGTGGATACAGTGTTGGGGCGGGGAACGAGGTGGTGATGCGGCGGTGTGGATCGAGGCGACGGGGTCGGAGGCGCGCTGTGATAGCGACGCCGTTCCCAAGGTGGAGATGTGCGGAACGGCGCGTCGGTTCTGGTGCCTCAGGCGAGCACCTGGGTGACTAGACCGATGCCGCGTGGGTCGCTCGATGGGCGTTGTGACGGGCGCGTATGATTATCGCCCGACGTCGCTACCGCACATGGCGAAGACGGCTGAGGCCTGCCGGACATCTTTCAGTGAGTCTTTTGCAGTCAGAGTAGCCGATCCAAAATGTGACTGACCAGTTCTGCCCAAAACGTTGGGTTTCTTCGCCTTTTCTCTAGGGCCCGATGCCCCGCGGCGAGCGCGAGCTCCCCGTAGGTTAAGTCTTCGGGATCGGTGTAGACAATGTGTCGATGCCGACTTCGTGTGTAGGCGACGGGTGGGGACTTCACCGGCCTGCCCGAGATCTGCAGAATGCCTCGGTGAGTGTCTTCGACTGTTGAATCAGCCGGGTCATCGCGGGACTCACCAGCCCCCAAAATGTTGATTCTTTTCTAGGATCCAGTGCCCCGCGGCGAGCGGCGGGTGCTCTCAAGGGCACGTCTTCGTCTCAGCATCGACCGTTCGTCGGTGCTGACATCGCGTGTGCGTACTGCCGGGCGCAGCCCGCACACGGGCTTCACTGTTGTGCAGACATTGGTAAGTGATTTCGATGGGGATTATCTTCTTGGAGACTTACTTACGGCGTCGTGATTTGCTTGAACGGGGGGTCGAAGTCCCAGAGCCTGCGCGCACTCACAGGTATCGAGAATGCGTGCAGGCTTGTCCGGCATGCGTTCTTCGTCATCGTAGGGGGGCGTTTCTCGCATGTCGCAATGGTAGGTGGTTTGATACCTCGACAGAATGTCATCGTCGGGACTTACCTCTTCTCTTATGCAGTTTCCGCGACGATAACGCCACGCGCATCGCTGTTTGAAGGCGGGTGGCTGGATTTCACACGCGGAGAGTGGTCCACAGGCTTGTCATATTCGGTACTATCTAAGTACGAGACAGCGGGAGGGTAGCTGGACAGAGGAGAGCCTGTCCCGCAATCTGTCGGTCGGGCACGGTATCGCCTGCCGTTCCCATGCACACGGTGTGGGGCCGGAATCGCGGCGCGCGGTAACTGCTCTGACAGTGACCGCGGTCGCGCGCTTGTGTCGGCGCGCAGATGTCGTACGAGCGGGGATGGTGCTGGGAGTGGGTTGACGGCACTGCGGGATGGAGCGCGCGATGTGGGCATTGGGACCCGTCTTTGGACGCAGTGGCAGTGCCATTCCTGTCGTAGAGAAGGCAGGGGCGGGCGTCGCGTCGAGAGCGGCAAGGACGAGTGTCGGGGAGACTAGGCGGGCAGCGCGTAAGATGTGCATTGCACTCCGGCATTGCCAGGGCCCGGCTGGATGGGCATCGCGATGGGCAGCGGCGTGTACTACGCGTTTGCGCACACGGCTGGGTAGGCAGCTTCTGATTTGGGCAGGCGTCGCGGCAGGCCAGGCGCCCTTCCGTGGCTGGATGAGTGCTGGATGACGTCGCCGCGTTGATCCCAGCTGACTCGGAAGGGAGGAAGCCGGCGCTCTGCAGCGCCGGCCTAGACTACGTCTATCTGGCATCGGGGCATGGAATGCGCGTTCGACGCGATGGTGTCGAGGCGCTGGCTCATGAGGTGCTCCCGCGCGAAGAGAGAAGCAAGGCGCTTCTCGTGTGCGCAGATGATGTCGGCGTCGAGAGTAACGCACGGCTGCGGTGACGGCGGTTGTCGTGTCCGGGCGGGAACGAGCACTGCAAGCGTGGCAGGAGGACGTAGATGGTGGGGATGGAGATGATGCGTGCCGTCGGACACTAGCCGTTGCATCAGTGACTGTGGGTAAGTTGCTCATGCTATCAGAAGCGACAAGATACTCACTTTGCCGACATACCGCAGGGTGTAGCATAGTCCTCCATGCACACGAGGGCCGCCGCGAAGGTCGACGACGTGGCGCGGGCCATGCTACCGCGTCCCGTCGAGTTTGAAGCGCGCGCATCCTCGTGCCCGACGCGCAGCCGTGCGCCCTCATGTCTCANGCGGAACTGCGGTTCTCACTGCGAGGAAGCGGGGGAATGCGTCGTCGAGCGGGCAGATTGTGCGTGCCACGGCCGCGCGCCCGCGCTTTACGACGTCGCGAGGGCATGCTGTGCGTTGACCGACGTATCGGTCTCTTCACGCGAGGACCGCACTTGCTTTGTGACGGCAAGGCCATCACCGTGGGCACAGCGGCGGAGCTCCTCCGAAGGCGGGAGAAGGGCGGGCGAGCCGGCGCACAGGGAGAGATCGCAGCTAGCGGGCTGGGGAGTCGGGGGACTAGGAATGTACGCATAGTTCCTCTTAGTTAGTAAGAGAAGGAGATGGCGGAGGGGCGGGGGGAGTGCAGCGCGCATCGTCTCACGCGATGAGAACGATGTGCCGGTGACGCCAAGGGCGTCATCGTCAAGTTACCACCGCAGGCGGTCCGTTTGAGTCCCTGGGAATGCTGTCCGCATCGGCATTAGCATGTCCCAGAGAGCGGGTGGCGGAGACAGGNGCGATGGGGGGATTCGTGTCACAGCTGAAGCTATGTCGCTTCGCCCGCTTATCGTCTTCATGGCATGCGGCCGCCAGGCGTGAGGTGGCGACAGCGTGGCCTGTATTGGGATGGAAGATAATAAGAGTGGGGCGGGGGCTGTTGCATGGGGATACGTGGATGAGATGAAGCTGACGGCGGGGGGTGGGGTGGAACGCAGCAATAGCGGCCGTGCCGCAGGGTTCAGGCGCGCCGCTTCGGTGTGGGGTGTGGCTGGTGTCTGCAAACATGCGCGTGTGCCGCCGAGGTCGCTCCGCCCCATGCTCGCCAACCGCCAGTCCCAAAGACCGAACCACGGAGACCGCGGCATGACGATGGGGCTCGCTCAGATGCCGACGTTCGGGTTGGCTCGGAGGATGACGAACGCTATGAATGCGGCATGCGGGTTGCTGCTGATGTTGGCGCACGAACTGGGCAGGTGTCGCCATCCAGCGAGAGGGTCGCGCTCATTGGCGCATATATGGAAGATGTCAGATGTCGCGGCTGGCAGCGCCGAGCGAATAGCTCGGGCGTGGGTTCACTGCGAGACTGGGACTGCTTGCGAGAATACCCGGCCTATGGCGACGATGCGTGAAAACGAGCTCACCAGCTTGTCGCTCGGGCGACCACGATGTCGCACATCACCATTATCCTGCACCCATCGACCGGCATCGCGAGGAAAGCAGTGCGAAGCTGCACGCACGAGAAAAGCAGTCATGTCGTCGTAGAGGCACATTAGCGGCTCTGCGGGGTGCAGGCGTTGGTGCAGAGACGCCGCGACGATCGATCGAGGGCCGATGCGCGGGCGAACGATGTGGACTACAGATGCCCTGACTGACTTCATCATGCACATTGCATCCCACAGGCAGCACCCTACCGAAATCTACAAGACTCAATACTCTCGACAAACACGATGTATTCTAGCCCCATCTCCTTAGGTCAACCGGCATGTTACTTCCCGAACTACCTCCCGAGCTTGTCTTGGAAATCTATTCGTACCTGCCAGTTCAGTCGCTCCTCTCCATCTCCGCAACTTCACAGCAGTTCTTCAAATTTATCCTCGAAAACGAGGCAGCTATATATCATAAGGCTGCTCTTTTGCATAGTTTCGTACCGTCCCGCGAGACGACCCTGCAGGAAGCACTGCGCGCCTGTCGAGGAAAGCTGTACGAGGGAACGAATACATGGAAGAAATTCTGTAAGCCTATTGCTTTTGATTCCTGGCACATCTAGTAATGATCGCACGGCACGGCCCATCCACTCAACTGCGACAGCCATCCCCTACGTCTCTATCTGTAGAGATCGTGACATATAGTATTGATCGCGACATCGTTCAGGTAAACGCCGTCTACAGCTCGAATGGAATTGGCTGGGAGAAGGACAATCGGTCATCCGCACCATGCACAGCGCGGGGGACAACGTGCACCGGATCAAGGTCGACGAGAAGGAAGAAATATGTATCACGACCCACAGTAACGGCGGGCTCATCGTCTCCCAGCTCCTCCCTGATCGCGTGCTGTGGTCTCTCCCAAAGGTAAGACTCCACACGTTCCANCTCTCTTTAACCGACAACTAATATTTGCATAGGAATACGTTCGCGAATNCGCNCACTGCGAATACAGCAATGGCTACATCATCTTCGACCGCCGCGGGAACACGAAAGAGGTGTGGCGNCTCGCNGANCACATCGACTNGGAGGACGCGCAGGCGACCGCCTCGCCGCCGGNCCANTGGCAATGGCNCTTNTCGGANCGCATGGAGCGGAAATACGGGCCCCCNAGCCGCGGGCACTTCCGGCCCTGGGCGCTGCTCGCGATGCCGGAGTGGACGCGCGCGTACCGCTTCGTGTACCCGACGCTGCTCAGCGCAGGCGAGCGCACNGCGTTCCTGCACGACGTGCGCACGGGCGCGCTCGTGCAGCAGTTCGACATCCGCGCGGTGCAGCGNGTNAGCTACGTCGAGCTCAGNGCNCGCCACGTGCTCATCTGCGCGGAGGACCTGAGCGTGTACGCACGCNCGGACGGCNCGCTCATCCTCACGATCGACGCGTCNATGGAGATTGCGCGCGCGCTGCGCGTGCAGCCGCCCCATGNNCGNGNCCCGTCGTNNAACAGNGTGGCGGTNCCCGCNACGCTGACNCCCGAACCCAACTCGTTTCTCAGNGGCGTGACNGCAGGTAAANNCNNCNTACNNTGGCGCATGAAACGAGAGCTGACCTGCGCCTAGCGCACATATCCGCAGANGGCCGNGACCTCGTCGTGCTNTACGACGAGCCCGCCGTCCTGATCGTCCCCGAATTCGAGCGCGTGTGCCGCAAGGAGCTCGCGNTNAAAGANGCCGGCGTGATNGTATGGCTCGACGACGACCTGGACGCCACCGAATCGACCTACCTCGCCTTCGACCACGGCCGCGTCTGNGTCGCAACGGTACCTCCCTCCCNCTCCCGCCCTCCCTCCNNCCATACTCACNCGCCCACAGAGCAGCCGCATCGTNCTCCTGCACCTCGACGCCGCGGCACACTACGCCCACTCGAGGCTCATCCAGACGTCCGCGCACCCGTGCCCGCTCCCGCACCTGGCGGCGTGCGTGCTGCCCGCGCTCGACAACCACCCCGCGTTCCTCGACCTCAGCTGCGTGCAGCTCAGCGACCGCCGCGTCTTCTTCACGTGGAACGCGTCGTTCCGCCCGCCGCACGTCGNGCCCGGCGAGCCGCCGCCGCAGGCGTCGACCGCGCTCGTGCTCTGGGCCCAGCCGGCCGGTGCGTGTTTCTCGTCTTTTATTAATGCGAGCGTGGGTGGGCTCATGGCGAGTGCAGGCGGCGGGGGGTTCGACCCCGACGGGCCCGAGCGCCTCAATGTCGGTGTCATCGACTTTAGCATTTTGGAGACGCATGCGGGCGGCGCAGATGACGGCGCGGAGTGAATGGCGCTCGCAGATTGATAAGGACTCGGCGAGGACTGGGTATTTAGATTGGTTCGGATTCGCGCTTTCACGGGTCACTCAGGATTCCTCGGAATGTTGTACCTTTCTCTTCATTTCCACTGCACGGACCTCGCTGTAGACACGGCCGTTGTTTTCTTGAAAAGCAATAATTACCATAGCGATGCATTAGTGCAGCCTCGGAGCGTGCGAATAGGGAGTGAGAAGAAGAGTGATCGAGGCAGTGCGATAGCGTCCATGCATGCATGTAGATATAGTTAAATAAAGGGAATAGAGCAACGGGACATCGACCATGGTGTGGATGTCGAAGGGAGTGATGTCAAGTTAAGAAATGAAACGTACGGTTCTTAACAAGTGCGGGGCAAACGACTCGCACAGCTGAGACGCGATAAGTGACAGGTTCATCTTATCGGCTTCGTTCTCGCCTTAGATTAGATATCGAAGGCTCAGTACTATAATCGGGCCTGGAGCCCAGACCGCTTACGTTACGTACTATACAGTTCTTCAGCCACTCCAGCGCTGGTATACACCAGCGCCGTACGTACTCGGTTAACCTCAGTGATTTATTGCATCGCTGAGGTGAGCCGCTTCTTAACTTCTTTGATTGATCGGCAGCATTCTAATACTGTACCTAGACCGCTCGTTCTATTCTAGGTACCGTACTTACCCGAAATGCTCAGTGATTTATTGCATCGCTGAGACCGCTCGTTCTATTCTAGTTCACTCGACGTCTATAATCTTAACAGATGTCGGGCTGGATGTTGTATCTAAAATCATATTTGTGCATAGCATTGTTTTTTACTGTACATAGCGTCCTTGTATGTGTTGTATGTGCGTACCTGAAGAATTCATCTCTGACTTTGTTTGACACGGCGCGGAGGATGCGATCGGCTTCGCGAGCGGGTGCGAGAGGATGTTGTGCGCGGCGTGGCGCGTCGCGCGCGTGATGTTCGCGAAGGACTGCAGGAGCGCGGTACGCGCCTGTGAGGCGGATGCGGTGGTGGGGCCTGGGGANGTGGGCAGCGAGCGGTGCAGGATGGAGGCGTGCTGCGAGTAGGGGTTCGGCGGCGTGGCGGAGAGCCGGCGCGGGCGGCGGTGGGAGGGGACGGGGGAGTGCGAGTTCACGAAGGAGGAGCGCGCGAGGATATCGTCGACTGCGTCGTCGGAGAAGAGATGGGTGGTATGCGTTTCGATGTCGGTTTTAGAAGGGTCGACAAGGAACAATGTGGGTTGCAGGGTTGAATGCAAGATGTGTGCATACGAGCGGAGGCGGGCGAGGAGGTCCTCTCCGCCCCAGGAAGTGATTGGTCTACCTGTCGCTGCCTGTCCTGCGTATGAAGGCGGAGGCGGGTATGATGTAGCGGCGCCTTGAGTAGGTGGCGGGGACTTGGGCGGCAGGGTGAATGACCGTGATTCGTCGTCATGGAAGTGTAAACTGGGCAATGTTGTCCCACTGATGAGGTTGATGTCAATGGAGCCATCTGAGTATACATCTGAGTATGTCAAAGGCAGGAGTAAAAAGGCAAGTGCACGTACACCACGAAGATAAGGAGGGAGGATGAACAACGAGGGAGTATATCGAGGTCAAGGGCACGGAGAACGCATATGATTCCGGCCGTGAAGTAGGCATGTCAATGAGAACGGCATCTATGAAGCAGCTTCAGCACGCAACATGGTGGTGGGGACGGTGAGGACACTGCGGCAGACCTTCTTCCTCGTCTTCGAAAGTAGAGCGCTCTTCGGTCCTGATGAACTTGTCCCACTCATCCTTGCCCTTCTCACTCAACAACGTCTCCGGTATCCACGCGAGGAGATATGTCGAAGCAAATGCTTCCTGTAGGTAGCAGAACGCCCAGAGATTAACTGATTAGGATTGACTACGCGCCCAATGAACGCAGCGGACGCACACGTTTGACAATAGTGACGAATCCTGGGATATTATCCCTCGCATAGGCCGTTGGATTCACATAGACCTTCGACTTTGCATAGATCAGTCTGTACTTTGCGTCGTCTTTCGGCGCGGAGGGCGTCGAGGACTTGGACGCGTCGTCCTCTTGCTCCGGATCGTGCTTGATCTCGACCATGGAGTCAGACTACGATGCAGCTCAGCAAGCAGCGATGAGTTCAGAAAGTGAACGCACAGAGACGGTAGACAAGGAACCTTCGTAGGAGGAACGATGACCTCCACCCATGTCTGTGGTGTATAGAGGACAGACCCGGGCTCGAAGCGGGCGCCTAGGATGCCCTGCTGCGGCTGCGGCGAGACAGGTGCGTCATCTCCGCCCGGCCCACGTGCACGTCTCTTCCGTTCCGAGGGCCTCATTTCCGAGCTCATTTTCTCAGCCCAATAGCATCACACAGTACAAAATATAGTCAGAAAGATGCCATGGTAGAATCTCACTTTTCTGAACTTCACATGCCGAAGGAAAGGGTCGATGCTCGCATAATCTGTACTGCATCTCACAAGCTTTCAAGTCACTCAAGTCTTGCCATCACTGCAAGCGCATTTCCATCTTATATCAATACAGGTCTCAGAGCGCTGGATTGCAATGAAAAAACAGATGGGAAATGCAAGATACAGGAAGACTCCGTCAGGCTACACTGGGCGCGCCCATCATTTTTGGTATGACCACGCGTTGCGGAGCACTATCCCACACAAAGTCAGCATCCATAGGACCATTATCAATTCAATCCGAATACTCACGGCCCGCCTTGGTCGCCAGTCGGTTGATGGAGTCGTCGCCCTCGCCCATAGCGCGCACGGGGCCGGACAGGGCGAACGAGGTCGACGTGCTCAGGGCACGGCCGTTAGCGTCAACATCGGCGACACTGATCTGGACGGATGCGTGGTCCTTTGAGGTGATGAGACGGTCTGCGAGAGGCGGAGGATCAGTGTCTTCCATGCGAGCTTAGAGCAGGCCGGGGATGCGTACTGGTCGCCGCGCACTTGCGGGGGACGTAAAGGTCGACAAGGACACCCTAAGAAGCGCGTTTTCGCATGAGATGAGGTTCACAGAGATGCATAGCGGTGCGGAGGCATACCTGATCGTTCTCCATTGTGGTTTTGTGAGATTTGGGCCGGCGGGCGTTGTTGGTAGGGCGATGTGAGCGTGGGAGCAAAGAAAGTTCAGAACTGTATAGTTGGCCTTGTCCGTTGGCGCTTGATCAAGTAAATTTCTTCCACGATTGGAAGTGGCTGAGGCAAGCCTGACACGTTATAGTCTTGCCCTTTAAAACATAACCTTCGATAGCTCAGTTGGAAGAGCGCGAGACTGTAATAGGATAATTCATCTTGAGGTCGCTGGTTCGATCCCGGCTCGAAGGACGTTTGATCTCCTCTATTTTTATTCATTTTCAGACGGGAGGGTACTTAATGGGTGAAAACTCAAATGCAGGACGTGTTAGTTTTAGCAGGCAGGCAGCAGCGAGGTAGTGAGAATATATGAATATCATTGCAATGGTATACAGTATTACCATCAAATTTCACGCCAAAGCACTACTTGGGTCCTCGATCCTCTCACCGTAACCTTTCCATATGTCTTCCGGCGGCCCAGGTTCAGACCGCTTCACCGTCCCACCCATTTCTACATGCTCCCCGTCCCGCCCAAGACTGTCTCTGAACCTGTCCTCATCGTTCAGGCCATCCATACTCGGGCTCGGCGAGCCTGAAGGCACGGGGTGATGCAGCGGCAACATACCCTCGGGGGCGCGGACCGTGCGCGGCTCATAGGGAAGGTGGGAGAACTTCGATTGGAGCGGGGGGTAGTACTGCCGGTAGGCGAAGTACGAGACTACGAGGCCGAGGATGGAGCCGACGAGGACGTCGTGCCAGTGGTCTGCAGCAGGCGTCAGAAAGAGCACACGAAAGGCGGGTGAGAGAGGACTAACGGCGGTAATCCATGGTTCGCGAGATTGCGACCAGCGCGGCGCCTGATAAAGGTGTGAGCGCGATCCATGCCTTAGCCTATGAGGATCACGTTCAGTATGGGGAGTCCCGGCGCCGCTAAAGCTGGCAACATACCGCATGTCCGCGTTTATCAAAGAGATGCATCTTCCCGGCGAGGTAGAAAGAGAGAAAGCCCAATCCGGCAAAGGACACTGGGGATCCAATCAATCGCAGTCTAGTCTCAAGATGGAAGAGCTTACAACTAGAATGGCCACTAGGGAAGCTTCTAAAGCCATCATTTAGCTTGGCCCAATCGCTTTGGTGACATATCGATTCGGAAGAGAGACCGAAGGGCGGATTCGTGGTTCCCGGGGCAGGGTTACACCGCGAGATAACATCTGACAGTGCAGCTNTTCAGTAATGGTTCATGGCCATTTTGGGGACGATATGGAACTCACCTGGCCGAGGACGACCGACGGTGATCTTAGTGAACTGTGTAATTGCCCCCGTGATAGAGAGGCCAAGAATGACTATGATATCATTGGAAAAGGCGTGAATAGAGAGGAACAGAACACCTACCTCCAAGGGCGCTGTTATGTGCATCCCACCATGATCGTACGGCGACGAGATTGACTGTCCACTGCAGGACCAAGGGGGCAACAATAGCTATGCAATACAAGGCATAATCCTGAGGATGCATCAGAATCATGTATGAGATAACCCAGGATGAGCTTTCCGCAAGCACATACAGGGACGCGCTCGTGCTCTGCAAAGCTGGGCATCCGACAATGTCAGCCTTTACACGGGCAAATAACGAGCAAACTCTTACGGGTGAAGTAGGCTGTGCAAAATGAAGAAACTGAGCGAGAGAACGAGCGTGGAAGACGATGGCTTACGATGTGTCTGTTACAGAAAACTGTCTCTTGAACCCGCTAACTTTATCGAGTGCAAAGAATACGACACTGTGGACTCGTCCGTGAGTGTTACGGATCCTCCGGGACGAGGTGCACTCACGCAAGGACGATTGTTACAATCCTGATGTCAACGATGTCAGTGTGCAAGAACATAGAATAGTTTCCGCACTCACCAATCGGGGGCGTATGAGATTACAAGGGTCCTGAGCTTGCCCTGGCCCGTCCTGGGCTGCATGAATTGGAGCGGCATGTCGTCTTCAGGAAGAAGGGTGTAATGGTCGTGAGGGTATCGGTCCAGGGCTATAAAGTCGTGTGTACAGCACTTCCGAGCATCTGCGAGACGCCGAAAAGCCAAGACAAATGGTCACACGCGTGTAGGATGGGATGCGCGATTACAACCGGAGTGGAGTGTTACGGTAAAGGCGTCCATCTTGGCGACCCGGAAAGGCGCCCGTATCTATCCCCCGATGGATCGACGGACCGAATTCGGAACGGCCTGGGCTCCTTTCCGTTTGGATGTTCCCTCCCTCCGGCTTGTCCAATACGAACTCTCGGACAGCGTCTCGGTTTTCCCGTGTAAGCGGTGCATTTGTACACGACTTTCTCTTGTCCGCAGCACTACATGGTGGCTATGAACCACGATACGCGGAGCCCAGCCCCGGATTTCCAATGGTCGGAAGGTATGTCTTGTGCGTCATATAGCCGGCGCCCATGTCAAGTCCTTCGAGTTCGCAGAATACAATGCGATGCTCGACAAAATCGCGTCGACCGATGAGGTTCAGTATGTCCTAGTCACAGCATCTCTGGAGATAGTTTGCTCAAAGAATGCATCAGAATCGAGTGGCCGAAGTTGCGGGATATCATCAAATACAAGGTTGACCAGGTATGTATCCCTCGCGTGTTGGCTTGAGGAGTGAATGACATGCGTAATGCAGAATGTCAGCTCGTTCCTCGCTGATCAGGAGAAACTGAAGTCAGCGCACCCTCCGCCATTCAATCCCGAACCATCAACAACCGGAGGACTCAAAATACCACCCTTCCCTCCTCGAGAACGAAACGATGAGAACCCAAATGAGGCACCAAAGGTTTTCCTGAGCGAAGAGGAGGCGAAGGAAATCAAGGAGTCGTTGTTTGCCCAGCTTGACAATCTCGACGAGTAAGTCACTCCTGTGTACGGTCTCAGTTTCAAAGTTCATTTCTTCGTTGTAGCACGCCGTTCACGATACAGCGCCTGAGCGAGGTGTGCGAACACCCGACCGAGCACTACACCACTGTCGGCAAGTATCTACGCGCCGTCGAACGGACTCTCTACGTCACATCCAGTTGGAGCTCGTTCCCGCCACTCCCTCCACAAGCAGGGCCCACCGCCATCCCCTCGACTCCTCTTGGCGTATCGTCTACCTCCGTCCCCAGCACCCCGCTTTTCTCACCTATCCCCTTCTTGCACAATGATGCGCGCCGGTCCAAGTCGCGCAGTCCACCACCATCGCCACTGGCGCTCACCGCGGTTGGGCCGGGCGGAGGCGTCCCGCTCGACACGGCTGCCATGGCGCTCGGGGACAAAGCGATGGGGATGGTGGACGAAATGGACGATCCAGGTCCCGGGCACCTGAGCGACCGGCCTACGGCGTTGTCCTCCGTCACGAGTGTGGGCGAAGGCTCAGGCGTCATGACCTTGGAGGACAGATTTGTCAAGGGAAGTGAGGGCAATGGCGAAGGTGCAGATGCTGTGCAGGAGCCAGAAGCGAAGAGGCCAAGACAGGATGGCGATGAGGATATGAATGTGGATGAGCGGGACGGAGATAAAGAGAATAAGAGCTGAGTTGTTCTGGCTGCTGTGGTATATTGGTCGGCCTTCCTTAGAATGCGCCGTATTACTTTGTTTCTTCGAGTACTGATTGTCTCTTGTCCGTGCATCGATCAAGCCTCAATCAATTATAACTGTAACTTACCTGCCAGATACCTTTTTGCAGAATGCTGTGCACTCAGCCTTCAAACTCTTTCCTGACCTTTTGCAATAACGCGTTCATCCTCAGCCGCATATCAGGCTGACCGCCTCCCCTTGCACTGCCTCGTCCACGCCCTCTCTCCCCGCCTCCGCGGCTTCTATCTGCGCCTCGTCCGCGCCCTCTGTCCGCGCCTCGCCCTCTTCCTCTGTCCGTGCCCCGTCCACGGCCACGGCCCCTCTCTCCGCCTCGATCACCTCCGCCTCTGGGACCACCGCGCCCTCTCGAGCGATGAAGCGGATCGGATTTGAAGTGATGCAAGCTCGAGCGCGAGTACGCAAGCTTCTGCAGCTCCCGTAGAGACGCGTCGTCCGGAAGCTCCTTCGGGGGCGGCTGGTCTCTCGGATGGGTACGCGGCGGCGACAGTGAGAACGCAGAGTCGGAACGCTGTAATTCCTCTTTCTCTTCTTTTGACGACTCATCGCTTTCTTCCTCTCCCTCTGAAGCACTGCCCTCATCCGAGTCTTCCTCTCCTTCCTCATTTAGAGATCCTGCGTCCGTCTCCGCGTTCGCGTCCGGATCCTCGCCTTGGGGTTTGCTCGAGGAGGCCACAGCATCGCGCTGTGTGACAATGCCCTCTCTGCGCTTCTGAGCCTTCCACTTACTCTTGATCTTCTGCTTATCAACCCAGTCCTTTTTCAGCTTCTTCGCTGCGCAAAGTGAGTTAGCAGGGGTCGGCTCGAGCAGCATAGCAAAACCATACCTCGCTGTTCTGGCAGATGCTGAAACGTCGGCGGCTTTTTTCTCTTCATGCCCGCGGCCGCACTTGGTGCCATCGGAGCCAGTAGTGACTCTACGGGAGAGTCAGAGGCACGCTGCTCGTAAGAGAAGTTTGTATTGGTGCTAGAACGCGGCGGCAGGGTGGAGGGACGCTGACTAATCGCCCGCTTTGTGAAGCTGTGGCGTGCGGGGACATAAGAGGCGACTCGGCTCAACGCGCTTCTCTCCAACGTCCATCATCCCTTCGCTCACTCAGACCATAACCACCACAAAGTCTCAGCTCTCTTCCTTGTATCCTTCTCCTCATCGCATGAGCGTGCAGAACCTTAACACTTTCGGTGCGTATTCTTCCATCGATCAAGGCCCTTGGCCTTGTGCATAAATTTACACAGATGACTGACCGTTTCCTGCAGACCCGTTTGCCGACGAGGCCGACCCTCTTGGAGCCAACCAGGACGTCGGGGCCCAGCAGAACTACATCCACATCCGAATTCAGCAGCGCAATGGTCGTAAGACACTGACGACGCTGCAGGGCCTGCCCAGGGGTGAGTGATTTGCGCGGGTTCGTGTGTGTGTTGTACAGTGGTGCTGACTGATGTGCAGAATACGACGCTAAGAAGCTCCTGAAGGCATTCAAGAAGGTAAGCATCATCCCATTGCCCCATCCCCGCTCCCATCGCCTCTGCGCCGGCCTCCCATGCCGGCTATTCCAGCTCCAGCCTTTACCCTCGCTTTCTCCGAGCCAAGAGCATGTCCGCTGACAAACTTGCTTTTCTGATGTAGGAATTCGCATGTAATGGCACCCTCGTCGATGATGAAGAGATGGGTCAAGTTATCCAGCTTCAAGGCGATCAGCGAACCAAGATATCCAACTTCCTGACGGAGGAGGGTATTCCGCGGAACACCATCAAGCTGCACGGGTTTTGATCTCGGCGTCTGCTCAAACCGGACAGGGTGGGTTCTCGCTGTTGTCCGCGACGTCGATACTTAATATGCACGGCTCCATCCTCCTGCCCGCTTCTGTTGTTTCTATATTTTTACTTCATTTTACGAAATTCCGATTTTTCTTCTGTGTTTGTGCCATTGTGTGCCTGTACCGATAACTACGACTTCTCATCGATTGTGCGTGTTGTTTGTTTGTCGTAATTCTAGAAGTTTTTGGACAATATTCAAGATGTATTGACTGCCCATCGGCCTAGACTACATAGGCGACATGGTCGAACTGTAAGATCAGAGGAGTGATGATGATCGGTATCCTGCTTTTAATGCAGATCATCGATGGTAACGTGAGGACCTGGAATTCAAGGGCTAAGCGATAACATGCACAGTCGGATGGACTGCAGAGATGTCGACGACATGAGCGAGGGGTGTATGGCCGTGGGAGTCCTTGTTTACGCGACAACTGAGCAGCACTATCTGCCCCAGCCTCAGCCTGTATCCGCTCTTCGGCGAACTAGTGCAGCAGCTACACCTCTCTTCCTTAACCTCGGACAACAGTTCCGCGCATCAGTTCTTTTTAAAGCCATACCCACGCTACAAGCCATGGGCCGCAAAAAGAAAGAGGAGAAAGAGGAGGAATTCCACGTTGGTACGCGTTCCCTTTCATCTGCATCGATCCATTTACCAACAGCTCGTGTATGCGCCCAGAGGTCGTCACCAAAGCCAGGGTGACGGACGATGCGGATCCAAACCATCCGTGGGTATGCCCTCAGTGGCTCGTTCTCTTTCTTTCATGCTGACCGTTCATCAGGAGTACCTTGTGAAGGTCAGTAGGCCTGCCTCGCGTAGCCGAGACACTCCTCTTATTTCTGGCTTTGCAGTGGGCAGGGTATGACTCGGACGCTGACAGGTAATTCTTCGTTATCTCTAGTCTTTTGATGATACTAAAGAGCTATAGCTGGGAGCCGTACGAGAATCTTAAACTTTGTGAACGCCTGCTTGAGAGCTTCTGGAAGCACGTCGGGCTCGACGACGACGACTATTATGTCGGTCAGATAGTCGAAGCTCATGAACCCTGGATACGTACGTTCGCCGGTGTCCCCTCGTTCCAAAATCGTTATTCATCTGGACTTGTAGAGGAAGAGAAAGACTATTTTGCGAGAGAGCTTGCGGGCAAGAAAGCAAAGGAAGCACGGAAGCAGAAACATAAAGGCTTTACGGTCTGCCCTTTCATCATTATGGTCTTTAAATCAGCTCTCATTGGAACTTCTGATATACAGGTTTCAGCCACGGATGCGCCTAGAAAGAAGAAAACAGCAAAGGACAATGTCAAAGAAATGAAGAACTTCGTCGAAACTATCAACACTGGTAATAACTCGGCGGTGCGTGGCTCAAACATCCTCAAAGAACTGTCATTGACCCTTTTTCGCGTAGTCTGACTCAGAGGGTTCAGACCACATGCCTCTAACGTCAACGTCTAAGTCACGTTCGCGTCCACCTCCGTCGAGCGATTCAGAGGAAGACATGCCTTTGTCGAGGGCTTTATCACAGCGCACGACGTCTGGCACCAGCTTCACCCTGAAGCGCAAAGCAAGCTCAAGTGCCAGTCGATCAAAGGTGACTACCTTCAGCTCACTCAAAGGTTATGGCTGACAGGCAGAGAAAGGATGAATCTTCGGCAGAGCCTCCCCGCAAGCAAGCGAAGATACCCAAGAAGAAGCAGTCCGCACCTGTTCTCAGAGTGGACACTTCTGCAGGATCTGTGAGTACCATGTGATCTACATCAGGTTCCGATAACCACAACTTCGTCTTCAGTTGAAAGGCAAGGAAACGGAAAAGGCTCGGCCGAAAAGCCCAGGGGACTCTCCGACATCCTTGTTCTCTGCCCCGAGCTCTCCGCCGCCACAAGCGCAAGGATCCAGATCTGTCAAACCCTACCGACAGGTTCCGAAAATCAAGCTGATGGACGCACCTTTCACAGGCGGNAGCACGCTTGATACAAAGTTACGCATTGCCAGGGGTGAACAGGCCAAACAAAGCCCGGTCGAAACACAAAACCGCAAAACCTCGCTTCAAAACCTGCCATCCTTCAAGAAGAAGGTCCCCGCGCCTAGCGATGGCCACGACACAGCCTCGCCTCAGACCGCGAAAGAGCCTTCCAGGGACAGCGTTTTGCCTAGAACTTCGACAAACCAAGCGTCCAGCTCTCGAATCATTCAAAGCCCTGTTGTGGAGAGTCCTATGCAAATGGACGATGGGCAGGGTTATAATGCTGATATGACCACGGATACATCTTGGAATGCTCCTTCTGAGAACCCTTTGCAACAGGAAACAGATTCCTTCCTCGCAGGCATAATGTCGACGACTCGGTGCGTGAAAATCAGCTATGTATCATGATCATTGTACTGACATATGACCGCATGTCAGCCTGGGAGCTCCGATCGTGTAAGAAACTTTGTTTGCTACGCTATCCGTCTGCTCATGTATTTTATATGTTGATCAGAGATGGTGCAGAATCGGGTCCTAGCGTGCCCCCTCGCACTGTGCCGAAGGCCAAAGTAGCCATCCCGAGGCAAGTTTTACTTCTCGTACCTGTGGATCGCAGATCTCATGTTTTTTGCCAGCTTTTCAAGAAAGTTCCAATGGACTGGCGATATGTTCTACAACACCAACGACGATCACGCGGAGCTCCTCTGCAGAATCAAGATCTCAGATACCTTTGATCTGGTTCCCAAGGGGACTGTGCGTCTCAGTTACTGCATAAAACAACGTGACTCGCTTCGATTTGAGAAACTATTGGATGCATCGACGCTGGATGTGTTGCGACCGCCAGATTCGCCTAAGCTGGACTTGTTGCGGCCAATTTGCAATCCTGCAACGGAGCTCGCCAAGCTAGGACCTGAAACTGATGCAGACGCGGAGGCGCTGAAAGCCGTTGTAAATTATATGGCATCCAGACGACTAGTAATTACATTCTTCCCGCCGCCATAGCTGGATACTGACATATGGCAGGTTTCGTTTACTCCTTTAGAGCAGGATGGCCTCCCGATTGGCATACTCGTCATCTTCCCATCCACCGATGCGCAACTCTGTACCAGATTTAAGGTACATCGGGAACTTCAGCAGACAGGCGTGTTCGTCGCGGTTCTGATGCCTTGGTCAATAATCGGTAAAGACATTACCAAGCGACGCTTGTTACCTGACAAGGACCGGAGAGTGCGACCCGCTGCAATTGGTCCCACTGAGCACCTGCAGGTCCCCGACCTTACCCGAGCTCTCCGGTACAGTACAAAATATTGTCGCGGCCTGCAGTTACTTGCCTTCCCGGAATGGCTACGTGATTACATGTCCAAGCCCGGGCGGCTGTGCTTCATCTGGTACCAGCCAAGTGACCTTTTTACCGCCCACGGCAAGCCCATGCCCGGTGTCGAGACGCGTGCACTGAAGGAGGTGCTGACCCACTCGGGAGATGCTCAGCTCGTTGGTCTTCAAAACAACCCTGCGCCGCGATTCATTTTCATCCATGTTGGATCGATCAAGGCCCTTCACAAGCTGGAAGGCTTCGTGCAGCTATGTCGGAAAGCGTTCATCCAGATTTTCTCTTATGGCACGCACGAGAGCGTCTCCCCGGAGTGCTGGGGTGTTCGTGAGATTTATCCGCTAGGTTATTTATCTCTCCGTGCCGCTGTGTTGATATGTTCTGATTTTGACTAGGTGGTGTTGCGACGGTCACCGCGAAGGCGGTTATGGAAAATCCAGTCGCCGTTGACGCATTTTTGACGCTTATAGAAGACCATCCGACTGTGGGAAGGTTATATCTCACCATCAGTTATTGGTTTGCTGGCCAGGCTGTCTGGTCCTGACCCCTTTGCCCTGCTCGAGAGGTAAGAATTATTTCTGTCGCAATTGCCCCGTCTCTTAGAACTGGCTGTCAATGGTGGCTTTCCAGCGGTACTTTCCCATANTCGTGGCTACTGGAGAAAATCGAAGCCGGTTCCTTATCGTTACTGCCTGCCCCACCCGTTGGCCGTGCAAACGACGAGAAGCCCATCCTGGAGTGGGTCAAATGGCAGGCGCAAATACCTGGACTGTCAAAGCGCGGGATCCTAGAGCTTTGTGTGCGGCATTTCATGGCGAAACATGCCGATTTTGCCGAGGATAGATGGCCGACTACGGTGTTGGAGGAGATGTCGGCTACGTCCACTGCCCTGCGCCAGCAGCCGTCTATGATGTANTCGTACAGGCGCTTCACCATCATCCGAGCAAAGACTGAGGCTCCTCCAGTGCGCAAAGATAGCGTAAGTCCTATCCATTGTATCAGTTCGACCCCGCGTCCTTACCAGCTTTTTATTTTCAGTCAGATTGGCTGCATCTTGAGTCTTTTGATTTCAAAGATGATTTTTATGATGAGAAGGATATGCAGTCATTCAAGGCTTTGTTTGCGAAGGGGTCCAGCGGCACTTAGGCTTCTCATTTCGAGCTCTCCTTATTTATGCAATACTTTTCTTAGGCATTGTATGTATACATTTGATNTCTGTTCAGATCGCAAATATGTAGCAGAGGCATGTATGGCGATGCTTACCCAAACTGGCTGTTTCCGTACATGGGTGGGCTCGGCTCGTTCAGATGTTTGAGTTATTAGGAGGAGCTTCAAAATGCAGCAGCCAGATCTTGGAAAGCGAACTGGACAAAATTCACATCACTTAATCTTGTCCAGCGGCCGATTGAACCCTCCACGCCTAGTACAATGCATGAGCGGACGGCTTCTTCGANGCATGAAAGAAAACCATACCTATTCATGTACTGACGCCATGTTCTTATCTTCTTGACATCGGCGGTCCCTTCCTGGTTGCCCTCGACATGCTTTCCCTGGACGGAGGAGACTGATAAGCGCCAATGTATGAGTAAAGCACTTGAACGCACCTTGGTGGTTGAAAAGCCAGAAAGACCCATCATAGCCATCATGGCAGTGTCGTCGTCATTAGTCACCACCATTTCCTCGCCTTCTTCGCCCTCCTCCAGGATGACCTCCGTGTACGAGGAAGGACCTGCACTGGGTGGTTGGCCTGAGATGTCTGTGAGCACCCTACACACTCGAAGTGGTATCTTGCATACCTCCCGCTGGCTTCACGTCAGTATCACGAGGAGCTGCCTTCCCATGAGGTAGAGTGGCCCTCTCTCTCGGCCGGTCTCTTGGCTCGTCCCTCCCATCCCTATCCCTTTCGCGCTCTCGTTTGTCGTCGCGGCCATGTTCCCTTCTATCACGGTCGTCATGTCGTCGGTCGTCCCTTCGGGGTCTGTCTCTATCCCGGTCACGCCTGTCGTCTTCCCTGTCCCTACCATAGTCTCGCCTATCATCGCGCCTGTCTGTGTCCCGTTCAGTATTTCCTAGCGAAGACAAACAGACCACATACCAGGACGCCTGTCCCCCGGCCGATGCGGTGGGCTACGCGACCGACTTCTTCCTCCCCTCCCACCCCTACCACCTCGGTACCCGCCCCGGTCCCTGTCCCTGTCTCTGTCTCGCTCATCTCGTTCCCAGCTTCTGTCACGCTGGCGGTAATCGTGGCGAGAGGACATAATTGGATAAGGCGAACTGCGGTGTTGCAGAGATAGACTTACCGGGCTGGTGGTGGTGGTTGTGGACGAAAGCAAGGAAGCTGGATCACGTGTGGCACTTGAATTGCCGGCGCGTGCTAAGCGCGCGCTGTCACTCGTCGCGCAAATATTCTCAGCTTTCGTGCAAACTTCGTGTGTACGAGACACAATTGCTCGGTGCTTGGAACTATGGCCGCCGTTAATGCTGGGAGGCAGTTGGCTCGTCGTTCTAAGGGATTCGTACCTGCAGGTGATTGCGTACCCTTCTTCCTCACGCATACCTCGCTCACCGCTCTCCAGGCAACTCGACGTCTGTATTGATCTCAGGTATTCCACGCACAGCAATGCCCGGAGATGTAACACGCGCACTGCGTACCCATAAGGTGGAGAATGTCGCTGATGGTACGTTTGAGCTCATATGAACGACTTCTTGAGTACCATACACATTGTACTCATGAGGGTGCTTCAGTCGCTATCGATTACAACAACTTTATGCCTTCTGGAAATGCCTGGATAACCGTCACACAGTCCGACTTTATGCCGCATACCATTTCCCGTCTGCGCAACTCCAACCTCTTTGGTTCACGTATCACTGCCTACCCTACATCGGTTGACACAGAGTCCCCGCGTATGCGCGGTGAGCGGGGGCGCAAAGAGGCTGCTGAGCGTTCAGCTATCGCAGGCAATGGTCCGCGTGGAGGCATCTCAGAGGGGGACCTGGGCAAGTGTGCTCTCCTATGGGGGCTCCCGGGGAAAATAACCATCCCCGAAATTCGGGACATGCTGTCTGGCTACAAGCTTGCGGGTCAGAAGGGACAGATCGTCAAATTAGACCCGTAAGTGTATTTTCCTGTCGTAGGATTCGCTGCTCATGAGCTGTCCTATTTGCAGTTTGAAGGGCTCAATAACGGCACGAGCCATGGTGCGCTTGAATTCGGTGGCCGAGGCCTACCGGCTGGTCAGGAATCTGCATATGACTTCTCTAGACAACCTTACATCTTTCGGGACCGAGTATTGGGTGAAAGCAAGGGTCATTGTCTGATACCTGTTTGTCCGACGTACATTATCACAACCATTTAAAGCCAGACACCAATAATGAAACACAGCGATAGGATAACGGGAAAGCAGTGATGGGATACATAGCCAAGGTACAGAGGCGCACGACTCACATGCGACCTGAATCAACATCTCTCTCTTCCCCACGCGTCCGCTGCAAATCAATTGTGTGAGAACACGACAACAAGGGACTGATGATTGCCCCACCTGTGCTGGATTTTCGCCTTCGTCTTCCGGTGAACGTGCACGCTTCAACGTAGCCTCAGGGGCAGGCTCTTTCCACTCCCCTCCACCACCGGCAGCTGGCCCGATCTGTTCTATGTCTGCATACCGCGCTTCAACCTCCCGTCTCCTTTCAATCTCCAGGCGTTGAGCTTGCGCTCCCCAACCTCCTCGCCCTGGATCATAGTCTTGACGATGCTCATCGCGAACCTGCGTTATGCGTTCAGCAAGGGCATCCTAAATTTTGAGTACAGGGGGGCGGAATACATACCTGACCACCACTCTTGCCCCGACCGAACTGCCTTCCGTCCCGATAGCCAAGATCTAAATCACACCGGATGATACGCTCGTCAAGCTTGGTGCCGCTGATATAGCGCATCGTTGCAAGAGCTTCAGCATGCGTGTAAAATTCTACAAAGCAAAAGCCACAAGGAGTTCTGTGAACGATGTTCAGCATCGTTGATACTTGGAGGCACAAAACCGAAGCAAACCTGGTGTGCCGGTCAAGGCCCATGATGATTCGTTTTACACCTCCCCCATCCTCTGGACTCGCGCATTTTGAAAACAGATCGTATATTTGCTCTTCCGTCGTGAAGAAACTTAAATTACCAATCTGGCAGAGGTGTCAGCTGCCTCGGGTACATGTCGAGCTGGAGAAAGGCGTACGTATAGGGTATTCGACTTTGCCAAAAGCTCATTCTGCTTCTGACGGTCGACGCGAGACTGAGAATCCTTATAATTTGAGGGCTGGTCGAGAGAGGAAACGACGTCTGCCATGGTCAACGAAATTCGATGCTTTATAGCAGGATGGTAAGTACGCAGACATGACAGGCGCCAAGGAAGCTACTTACTAGTGTGGCTAAAAGAGGAAGTCAGTTCCCACAATTCACGACGCGTCGAGCCGCGTCAGCGTCGTGCGCTTACTGTCAGTGCACCGTTCACCACCACCACCAACTGCCTCTCATTGTCCACGCAGAACCAACCATGACGACTTTAGCTGCAATGGAAATTCAGAAGGAGGTATGTATTATCTTCAGCACCTATGTTGACGTTCCAATACTCAGTTAATTACAGGAACCAACTCTCGACCCGATCGTCGCAGAGAAGGCGGCCCTGCTCCAGGAAATGCAAGAGGAAGACCTCTACATAAAGTACAAGAAGCTCGCGCGTCATCTTGAAATGCTCGAGATTCAAGAAGGCTACATCAAGGACGAGCAGGCCAATCTGAAGCGAGAGCTCATCCGCGCTCAGGAAGAAGTCAAGCGCATCCAGTCCGTGCCCCTTGTCATCGGCCAATTCCTCGAGCCTATTGATCAGCACACGGGTATCGTTGGATCGACGACCGGGTCCAACTACGTTGTGCGGATCCTTTCAACACTCGACCGCGAGCTGCTCAAACCTTCGTCGAGCGTTGCGCTTCACCGCCATTCCAATGCGCTGGTGGACATTCTTCCCCCAGAAGCGGACAGCTCTATTGCGATGCTTGGTGCGGAGGAAAAGCCCGATGTGACATACCAGGACATTGGTGGAATGGACACCCAGAAGCAGGAGATTAGAGAGGCGGTGGAGCTGCCTTTGACGCAGTCTGACTTGTACAGGAAGATTGGTATTGAACCACCGCGTGGTGTTCTCCTTTATGGGCCTCCTGGTGAGTTCATCCCGGAATGCACGTGTATTCCCCGCAGCTGACTTTGGCACAGGTACTGGCAAGACGATGCTTGTCAAAGCTGTCGCCCACCACACCACTGCAGCCTTCATTCGCGTCGTCGGCTCCGAGTTCGTGCAGAAATACTTGGGTGAAGGCCCACGCATGGTCCGCGATGTATTCCGTTTGGCTCGCGAGAACGCCCCTGCCATCATTTTCATCGACGAGATCGACGCCATTGCAACGAAGCGTTTCGACGCGCAGACAGGAGCCGATCGTGAAGTTCAACGTATCCTGCTGGAGTTGTTGAACCAAATGGACGGATTCGACCAGGGTAGCAATGTCAAGGTAAGTCCTCGTCTATCTTTTGAGTAGACAGAAGCGAATAATGAATAATTTTCGCTGTCCCCAGGTCATCATGGCCACAAATCGTGCAGATACACTGGATCCCGCGCTGCTCCGTCCAGGTCGTCTGGACAGGAAGATCGAGTTCCCACTGCCATCACGCCGGGAGAGGCGTTTAATCTTCCAGACCGTAACAAGCAAGATGAACCTCGGACCAGATGTTGATCTGGAGGACTGTAAGTTGTTGTACTCCATTATTCTGGTCGGCCCTGACGTATGCACAACCTTCAGATGTTTCTCGACCAGACCGACTTTCGGCCGCGGAAATCGCCTCGATCGTCCAGGCGGCTGGTCTCCAAGGTTGGATCTATTGTCGTATCGCATGAATTCACTGCTCATTACTTTTCTTTATCCAGCTGTTCGCAAAAACCGATATGTTATCTTGCCGATAGACTTCGAAGAGGCGTGGAAAGTACGTATTTGTTTGGTCTTTATTTGGCCGCCTTCGGCTATAAACAGCGAATTTTGACGTGTCTTTTCCCTTCTCTTCACCCCACAGCAAACTGTCAAGAGGACCGACGAAACGCACGAGTTTTGTGCGTGGTTTTCTTTTGCGCTTGTTCTTTTCGCCTTTGTTGACCACTGCTTTGAATACAGACCGGTGAGAGGGGGTATGGTACCTGGACTGTTGTCGTAAGTCGTGGTTGCCGCTCTTTATGAACGCATAACTAACATCTTGTGTATCGCTTCAGGCTTTGCATATGTATTCTACGTCCCATCAACCTAGTTTTCTTCATTCTGTTATCTCTACGTGCATCGACACAATCTGCCTGAACATCAACCAAGATACGCTCTGTCACTTTGGCGCCTCACCGATTTTCCCACGGGGAGGTGCTCATTCTTATGAGCAAGAATGCCGTCCGATAGACTGTCATGTCTGCCGGCGCCCGTGCTTTTATTTTGCCTCCCTTATTACTGCAGTGCAAATGGGTGTTAACCTATATGGTAAGGGTGGTTCACACGCAGGAGACATGCTTCTGCGCATATTTCTATCATGCAGAATGTCGTATGTAAATACAGGTGAGACTTCTCTGTGTATAAGATTGAATCCAAACTGACGCTTTGATGATATAGGTTACAGCAATAAAAGCAATTTGTTGATTATGTTCTGTTCTTTGGGATTCATTCTCTTGCTCCTCAACACTCTGGACAGCGCTACCACCCACGTGCTTTGTTCTCATTTTATGGGAGCAAAAATTGATGGCTTCGCTTTCCCTTTTCTTGGCGGCCCTTTGATTGCGAAAGGTGTCCGAGATGCAGAGGGGATACAGTTTCTGCTGTAGTTCTTATAGTTTGTCTGTAGATGTGTATGCCGTATAGTGATGCAATGCCATTCTATTACAAGTAACTTAGCTATTGCGATGCCCGAATGCCCAACGCAAAGGAAGCCCATGCGCGACAATCGATGTTGATACATTACAAGTGTGTTTTACAGCTTACACCATATCTATATGTATGTATATCTTGGCCAGATATTCAGTTGCGCCGACAAAGCCTATTTCCCTTGCTGGCCAAGCTCGCTGGCCCTCTCCGTGGCAACCTGGATAGCTCGTGCGATGGTAGAGCGGACTCTCCCATCCTCAAGAGCAAGCAGTCCAGCGATGGTGCATCCTCCAGGGGCTGCGTTTACCGGCTCAGACAAGCGACAGACAGTGGGCAAGAACAATGGTACGTACTGGTCACGGCGTCTTTGATCTGAGCGGGATGCGAGTTTGACTGCAACACCATGCGAGCAGCGCCTTGCAGTGCTGCAGACACGATCAGGTGGAGAAGACGGGGGATCCAGACGACCAGCGCTTACTCTGTGCAGCAAGCTCGAGCGCCTCGGCACGCGGAAGGCCCATCATGACGCCTCCGTCTGCGATCGCCTCTAGGAAAATGCATGCAAATGCAGGTCCAGAGCCTGACACGGCCGTGCAGGCGTCGAAGTGCTTCTCGTCGAGGAAGCGGCAGCGGCCGATGGAGGAGAAGATTTTGAGGATGATGGAGCGGTCCAGCTCGACGCTGTCAGACTCGGGAAGGGTAGTCACGACCGTCATGCCCTCACGGATCTAGATGCCATATCCAATTTGCAGGATTCCTATAGGATGAAAAGATAACCATACTTTGCAAGGGGTATTAGGCATCGCGCGGATGACTTTTGTCTCGGAGTGGACCCATCCCGAAATTTGGGATATGGTCACACCGGCGAGGATGCTGATCAGGAGCTTGCCCTTCAGCGCCTCGGTCATCCCAGGCTCACTGAGGATCGCATGGGCCTGATGAGGCTTGCAGCTGAAAAGGCAAAGTCAAATATCACGCTCTGTACAGGCCATGAAAACTGCAGACCAGAGCAGTACCACATCGGCCTCTTTTGTTGCGGACACATTGTTCGCGACGACAATGTCAACCGACGGACCGAGGCCAAAGAAGGGGGCAAATGTATTGAGCAGATTCCTTGCACTTTCGTCGCGCTTCACGCACACCAAGAAACGGTGGGGAAGCGACGGGTCAGCCTCAGGCTCGTTCGCAGGCGTAGAAGTCCCCGGCGTGTGGGACTCCCATTTGGCAGCACTGACGCCGCTAAGAGTGCCCCGCGACTGAAGGCTGGCAAGAACGCCAGATGTGATCGCGACACCCATCGTCCCGCATCCTGTAGAAGAGTCATCAGCTTGGTCCGCGGTGAGGCAAATTGGGCTGACCTAAAACACACGCTGTATATCCCATTTTTAAGACTTTTCGTAGGGCTGCTACGTATGCTGTAGGCAACAGAGAAAAAGACCTAGTGGTGTGGAATGAAGATGCGTTACTGGCATTGTTCGAGTCAACCAAGCTTGTGACGTCTTTCGCGAAAATCCCAATTCAGATGATCGACAAATCGCGGCCCCGCTTCTGCATGGCAGTGCAAGATGGGATGCGCGCCTTCATCACCGTCGGCTCGACCAAATTCGACGCCCTCGTACAGACTGTCCTATCTCAGCCTGTGCTCGATAGCCTGCGTCTCGAAGGATACTCAGACATAGTTGTGCAATGCGGCAAGTCTCACATCGAGGGCTTCGCTGACAGCGAGACCCTCTGGACGTTCGAGAGACACGGCGTCAACGTGCACATGTGGAGGTTCAAGCCCTCTCTCGAAGAGGAATACAATGATGCCGACTTGGTGATCAGCCATGCAGGTGCGCAGTAAATTGTCCTGTTTCTGCGTTGTGTCGTGCCCAAGAGAACGTGCCTATCTCGTAGGTTCGGGCACCATCCTCGATGTATTGCGGAAGGGCAAGCCCATGATTGTCATTCCTAACCCAACGCTCTTGGACAACCACCAACAGGAGCTAGCAGAGGCTCTCAGTACGTTGGGACACCTGAAAGTGACGACAGTCAGGTGAACATCTTACCTAGAGTTGCTTGAAGTAATCGATTTACCGAAGTCTATTCAGCGGTCTCCCGGCAGCGATCCACGAACTCGACCCGGCGAGGCTGGTCCCGTTTCCACCTTTCGACGGCAGTCGCTTTCGGAATTTGTTAGATGAGCAGATGGGGTTCATCTGAGCCTGGCACTGGAGATTCGTTTCTTGCGTTTCTCTGTAACACCCTTTATTGTACATGCCAACGACCTTGTTCTTTACGATCATGACCTCATGAACGAATCTCAACCTATCATCTCTCCATAATCGGGTTTCCATCCAAACGAGGACATGTCTTCCTCGTCAAAAGTCACCGCGGCTGTAGTCGACGCTGAGCCAGGGGCATACGAAGAAAAATATGTTCATGAGATCTACGATCAAATAGCATCTCATTTCTCGTCTACCCGCTATAAGGTCAGTCCCATACGGAATAGAGAATCCTGTCCTGCTCTGAGGTATCCATATTTGTTTCTTATAACAATAGCCTTGGCCGATTATCGCCCAGTTCCTCTCCAGTCTCCCTGCAGGATGGGTAGGGCTCGATTCGGGGACCGGTAATGGGAAGTATCTTCCCCTCCCTGCCGATCGTCCAGGAAGTATATGGACAATCGGTCTCGATAGGAGTCGTAATCTTCTCGAATTCGCAAGGAATGCAGGCGGTGAGAATATTATAAGAGAAGTGGTGTGGGGTGATGTGCTCGACAGAGGGTGGAGGCGGGGAGCGTTCGTACGTCCATCTTTCCATCGCCTGTTATGAATGCATTGACGGGATTTCCCCATGGGTAGGATTATGCCATTTCGATAGCAACGATACATCATTTGGCTACTCCAGAACGCAGGTGTCTGGCCGTGCAGGTCCGTGTTTTCACCGCGGTCATTTTTATGTTGCAGGTCATCTAACAATACGCGCTCAGAGATTGCTGGAGAGCGTATCACCCACCCATGGACGGTTGCTCATTTACGTATGGGCCATCGAACAAGACGAGCTTTCTAAAAGGACAATACCCACGTCCCAATCCTCATCTGATAGATATGGGTCCGACTCTGCAAACAAGTCTGGCCAGGACGTGTTTGTTCCGTGGAAGCTGACATCCCAGAAACCCTCGCGGTCCCCAAAAACGACGCGACGAAGCAGGGCCGACCCTGACAACGTGCAAGGAGGCAATGAAGCTCCAGAAGGGCAGCCAGAGCAGCAAGACTCGAAGGTCTTTAATCGCTACTATCACATGTTCGCCGAAGGAGAGCTTCGAGAGCTTGTGCATGAAGCCGCGAACTCAATGGGGCTGGAGATTGCACCATGTCCTTCGGCGGGCGAGGTGGATGAGGAAAAACAGAGGAGAGGCATAGAGGTCATTCAGGATGGATGGGAGAGGTCAAATTACTATGTAGAAATCAGATGTTGGCAAACTGGGGGCGATAATTTGAAGCCATGAAGTTGTCTATGATATTTTGCCGCGACAAAGTTGCGTCAGCGTATGCACAATTACTGGGCAGTTTGTGTGGCAGCAAAACGGGCGTCCACAACATCCTCAAGTACAACATCCCGGACTGAAATGCATTGGAAGTATGAAATACAAGGAACATGCTGCACAACGGGGCAAAACACCATCGATCACTCGCTAGCGGCCATGACTGGTAAAATGCTGTCAGAATAAACAACTTCCATCGAGACAAGAAATACGCACTGGCATTGATGAGATCACCGCCGCTCTCCTTCAATGCTCGCACGGCTTTTGGTCGTGAGCAGTTGACTTGCGCCATCACGAGATCGATATCCTTCGGGTCGATACCGGTCTCATCCACGGGGCCATCCTCCTCCGGCGCCTCAAGTTCGGGGATGTCGTCGTCGTCATCGCCCTCACCACCCGCACCAGAGCTCTCGAGGTTGGGGACGCCACCAGCGCTCTGCGACAAGTGTTGGGCAGCGTTCATCTGCGCCTGAGCGTTCATGTCCTCCATCTAAACAACGCAAGATATAATGAGATTTGTGCATCAGAAATGTATTGACCGGACGCACCTTGGCCTCGCCGAAGACGATGTAGCAGTCGCTGTTTTGCGACTTGTAGACGTCGGGGGAAGCAATGACGAAGAGCAGCTATTCAAGACGTAAGTCAGCATGGTAGATGCAATGCACTGGAACACTTCGCGACGTACGTTCTTAGGCCTGCGGAGGGTCACCCGCGTAATGCCCGGCACCTTCTTCAGGCCCAAGCTCAGAAGCGCCTTCCTGGCCTTGCGCTCCGAACGCGACTGGATTTTGTCGAGGGCAGCGTTGGAGGTGGGGTCCTCGTCGTGCTCGTGCTCATGCTCGTGCTCGTGCTCATGGCCGGAGTGGTCAGAAGCAACTTCCTCGATTGTGGCAGACATCTAGGATAGGGTGGGTGGACGTCAGCAGAGGTTAAGGGTACATCGGCCTTGGTGGAAGTCAATCCATCGCCTTCCATCGACCCGATGGACGGAGTAATGGACACGTAGCATAACAGGGAAAATTCAGGCTACTCACGATTGAGATTTTGGGTATGCGGTACGGGCGTCGTCGTCGTCGTCGGGGACAGTGACGAGGTATGAACGAAGGATCGGTCACGGGATTTGCCGATAATCTCGAGATGCCGCGACGCGTCGGTGGCGTTTGCGTTGCGCTGCACTTATCTTCGCGACGCGATTAAACGGATTCTTCTTCTGCATGGCACGAAAACACACAATATTATGGAATCGATACTGGCTTGTTGGCAGCGGTTGGACCTTGCCCACGTCTTTGTGAGTCCAATCTTTCGAGGGCCCGGGGTCTAGGGTACCGGGAGAAACTGCCTGGTTATNAACCTCGGTAAAATACTGGTGTTATTAACTAGTTATTAACTAGTTACTTACTACCGGACTGTCGAGGTGGATTTTGAGGTGTAAGAATCTGTAAGAAACTCAACAACATACGAGGCTCGGCACTGGACTAGAGGGTCCACGTCAAGTCCATACTCAGTCCATATTGGCTGCACATCACATTATGTTGGGCTTCAGTGGCCGAAAACCCCATACAAACTGGCTAAGTCTGCAAATGACGGTCCGCGAGCGAAATAAACCACCCGTTTTCGTGAGATAACTCCCAACCGTTGACAACTGTACCTGCTACACCACTCATCGCCACGGTAATCAGTCTGTCGTGGCTCAAAATTGACTTGATTACAGTCCTTCACTGGGGAATATGTAGGGATTAGTCTTTGACGACATAACGAAGGCATTTCTCGCCGGGAAAGAACACTGAGTAAATAACTGTAATTAACTCGTGTAAATAACTACTTGCATACTGGTCGAGTAACTAACTTCGGTAAGAAACTTACGGGGAGTTTTGCACGGTACCCTAGCCCACACGTCCGCGTCTGCGACGTCCACGACGCACCCTGCGACCCTCGCGCTCATTCAAATTGTGTATTCACTTTCTGCCCAGTGCGCCACAGTTCTCTGGCCTCGCCCAGCCCACATATGCAGCGGGAGATCTCACCATGAAGAGTGCCCCCGGAGGTCGCGCACTGAGTTCCCTCAGCAGCGAATGCGGCTCAAGTTCTGTGCGCGCCCACAGTCTAGCCATATTTTGTATGACTCCAATGGCAATGGTCGTGTTCATATGTCGAAGCCTGTCGCGACTTTTGCGAAATACATGACAGGTAGAACTTGACAGTAATAAATGCTCAGTAGTGTACAATGTATCGCGGTGCTACTTCATCAACCTCGCCATCTGGAATGAGATCGAGTGATATACCATTTCGGCTCCTCGTCGACCTCGACGCCCAGTATCTCTCGCAGCTTTCCTGTCAGGTCGCACGTGTGAGATAGTGTGGCACAGCAGTGGAAAGTAACACGTACGGATGTGTATCGTCTTCACCTCCCGCTCTAGCCGTGCGATGTGGTAGCTGTCACCGAGGCTCACGATGCACTCGGTGGGATGGTTGATGACAAACGTCAGGTCCAAGACCTTGCTGCCGCAAGCATTGCGCAAAGCGGACCGAGTTCGAGCCATGGCATGCTGCGAGATGCCTCCACCAAATGCCTCCGCGCCTATGGGGCGTTTGGGATCAAAGCTACGAGACAGCGAGTCGATTTGGTCCATGCGGATCGGGTAGCCTATAGCGAACACCGGCGGATAGGGGCGACGTAAAGGAAACAGTAGGCCAGACAGTGCTGTCATGGGGGGTACAGTCGACAGTGCTTCATCAGACTGAATATGGGAGATGATCAGTAAAGGAGATACGCCGTGCATTGTGTACCCACATGAGCCGGGGCTTTAGCAGGAAGTGGTCGCAGCAACGGTGGTAAGATGGAATAGTAGGAGAAACCTGAATCATCCGAGTCGACTGAACCCAAAGACGATGGAGGGCTGAGAGAAGTTATGGTCTTGTCTTGGTCAATATCAGCCATGATGAGGATAGTAGGATGCAGCGTTTTTGGAGCTGTGCATGAATCCAACTTGTTCATCATCTTATGGGATGAATGGCATCCAGCAG
>SFCI01000181.1:0-31539 GCA_004681135.1 Hericium alpestre | reverse complement strand
GCGATGTTTTTCGATTTTTGAAGCCTGCGCCTTGTTTGGTGGCGACGTGGAGTCCTGTATACCCCTCATGATGATATCATATATCCTGTGCTAATGTAACATGCTTTTCGTGTCACGTTTTCCGTGCTGGCGATCGTTCAACATCGACAGCATCGCAGGGAGATCAATGATCGATGATTTGCGATTGCTGGGAGGTTACGGATCGGAAACTTAGCACGAAGCTAACACATTCATGAACCTCAAGGCGATCCATCAAGGGCGAACATGATCGACATGCATCACTGCTCAGGGCTCTCAGTATCAGTCAGTCTCCTGCGATCGAGCTCAGCTGTGGTCCAGCACGCATGCATAGCCTCCCAGGTCGTCATCATGCAAATTCCCATTGCCACTTCCAATATCAGCACTGTGAGTCTACATGGGAAGTACGCCCGGCCGCCGCCGACCATGGATGTAGTCGGGCCTGATGAATCTGGAGGAGACGATAGGCTTGGAGGCAGCTTTAGTAGTTATAGGCGTAGCTATAGGCTGGGAGGTAGTTTCAGTAGGCTTGGACGTAGTTTCGGTAGGCTCGGGGATAGCGTCGGTGGCCCCGAAGGCAGCGTCGATGGCACTGGAGACAGCGTCAGCCGCCTCGGAGGCAGCGTCGACGGCCCCAGAGGCAGTGCTGGCAGGCGCGGAGGCAGTCTGGGCAGGCTCGGAGGCAGAACCGGTGGGGTTGGAGGTAGAATCGCCCGCCCGCAAAGCAGTCGTGAGATCCTCGAGCTTGTAAACGGTGTTGTCTGGCACAAGCCGGTCAGACGGGGTTATGCCGAGGAGGGCGAAGCAGCACTCACTGACGGCCTCGGTGATATCGAAGATCATTGCACCGCCGAACTGGCTGGCATAGGCACCCTTGGCTTGCGTGATATCCTTTGCTAGGGTCGCCGAGTCTACGAATCCCTGCCCAGCCGCCTTATTATCAACGGCGGAACCAATGAAGACCTTCATGTTCTTGTTGAAGGAGTGAGCGGCGAGATATTTCATCCTTTCGGAAGGTCAGAGCGACGCAAGATGAAATCAGCGAATAGGTATTTACCAGGCGTCGAGGCTCGAAGCATAACCCTGCTCAAAAAACGTCGTCAGCTGGACGCCCTACATGTGTACAAGGCATTCATGCGAACCGGCGAATTCATGTTACACGCTGGGTTATTATCTGCGGATGATCCTGTCAGGTAAAGTATGACACAGTCCGTTGTGGAGACGTACAGAACTGGACCCAGACTGCATCGATATCAGAGTTCTCAATAGCTTCGCCTACCATGTGGTCAGGGATGTTGGGACACTGCGGCGCGGCGGTAACGTAGAACCTTCAAAGACAAGTCGTCAGATCAGCACGCCGGAACGCATCATCGCAAAGGTACTTCTTCTGGCTGTTCTGAGAGTTTGAGCGAATGCGGTTGACGAAGTCCGCGATGAATTGGGGGCCGCCGATTTCGACGTCAAAATCGACGCTGTCCGACATAAGAGATTTGCTCTCAGGCGACGAGACAGGTTGGTTGTGGCTTACCCATCGAGGACAGCGGCACCTAGAGGCCGCGTCGAGCTATTACCGCCGAGAAACTCGTTCCAAATAGTATCGGCCAATTGCTGAGCTTGAGCCTGGCTTTGGAATCCGACTTTCTCGTCGCCAGCACCACCGCCGAGACTCAGCAAGACGGCCTTGCCTGCTGCTTGGCACTTTTGAATCTGGTCGGTCATGAACTGGCACTGGGGTAGCGCCGTGCCTTTGAAGACCCCGTTACCGCCGGCACTGCAGAGCTGTGGATGTTCTGTCAGATACGTGCGAGAACCTTAGAGTGAGACGTACATTGGCAAAATTGATTTCGGGCTGACCGCCCGTGCTGTTGTAAACGTTCATAAACCCGGCCATGATGATGTCGACCGTGTCATCCCGACAGTACTCATCAAGTGATTTCTGGTCTCCAGAGGTATTCTGGCCCCAGTAACTGAAGAAGGGAGGTAAGTGGAAATCACGATACAATTGATACATTATCGTACGCTGCCAGCTGTGTACAGGGCGAAGTCAGGCAATGCATGATTAGAGAGCCGCATCACGTACGTTGTCACTTCTGTCAAATGTGAACGTCCTCCCACTAGCAACAACACTTCCGACGAAACCGATAAAGAGCGTGACTAAAGACAAATACATGATTAAATCTTTTCTGACAACACCAGGTTGCAGGGGAAAACAAAGCGGCACCAGGCCTTAGCGAACAAAGAGAGGATGAAGATGGGCGAGGATCTCGACGAAATCCTAGCCAGACCAAGGACGACTGCTCTGCTTTTAAACGCAAGGACAGCCCCATTCGATCTGATTACGCTCGAGTTGGGATAACTTTCCCTGACAATAGTTCAGGGATGCCTAAGAGTCTAGAAAGTATTTAGAGTCTGTAGACAATATGAACATCAGCAATCCCGGGTTTCAGGACGAGTACCCGTGTGGGCGCTGCGTCAAATGATGAAGTGATGAAACAGGATGACCAAACCGAGATCAACCCTTGAAGGCACGGTTCTGAACCTGCACCTGAGACAGCAATCGTTAGTCGCCCATCCAACAACGGCGATGGCGACTAGTTGGAAGGTCGTCTACATGCCAGAATTGTAAAAAATCATATTGTCAGAATATCATACTATCGTGATTCACGAGTCGGCGTCTCGTCCAGGAACTAGTGTTGCATCGAAACTTGAACGGACACAGCACCGCACAACGGACCGATCAACGACCAGTGCAGCGCCATCAGACTAAACGATGTTCGTCAGTCCTCAATCGATATCCGGCGAGACGGAAGGAGCGTACAAGATACTTTCTATGTTCGAAACCATGCATGAACGGAACATGGATTACCCAGTCTGCATCAGCAGAGGCGGCATGTGCAATCAATACAAGTTGTTGATTCAAACCGGAGCTATCCACTAGCACAACACCAACACAGCACGCGCACGGTCCATGACCTACATAGTTGCGACGGCCGAAACGAAGATGAGTTGAGCTGGCGCCGTCGCGCTGGTCATGTCTTCGCATTCGAGATGATATCAGAAAAGCTCGTGTAGCACGTCCCTATAATCAGCGCGTTCAAGTGGGTATCCCGGAGATTGAGATCCATGCATTATAATAGAGGGTATATGTCTGGTCGTATGCATCAGCGTACATTCCGAGGGCAAGATAGATGATAGAATATCGTCAGTCTATGATATCAGTGTTGAGACCCCATGGCAGTCCTTGGGACTAAGGCGATCGTTGACCACCGTGATGCGATATTACTACAAGCAGTTGGGAAATAGGACTCACAAATAGGTATGAGACGGCCAACTGTGTACTAAAGTGGGACAGTGCAAAGAATAGCGGGTCGCTAGAAAAAGACTAGCGCTCCAGCGGTTGAAACCGAGTATAATGGTGCTTCGTTGCTGCTTCCACGATTTCCTGAGTAGACTCCGGGAGGTCTTCAACGAACCTGCCTATCAAAGGACGTCATGAGCAGTGTCATACAAGTCAGCGTGCAAGGGCGCCGACCTGGAGATCCTTCAAAGAGGGCTAGGGCTGGGATTACCGTGTTTGGAGGGATGATAGTATTGTCTGCTATCTTAGCACAGTCCTTGATAATCGTGAACTTTCCCTGGCGATATGATGTCAGGATAGGCCTGGGTTAGAGAAAGGGTAAAATGTCCTCAACTGACAATGACGCAGTTCTTGCCAATCTCAACGTGATTGCCGATGGTAGCTGCCTCAATCACTGAGCCGGCACCGATGTGAACGTGGTCACCAATTTTCATAGGGTAATAATTGAAGTTCCCTCGGTATGTCTTGTACGGTGGTCTGCGACGCGTACAGTTCAGCGGACTCTCTCCAAGAAGACACTCGAAAACGTACCTCATGACACTTCCCTCCCCTACCAGACAGTATCGTCCCAACGATATCACGACAGCATGACCGGGTCCTGTACGCTTCAAATCTCCTCGAATGATTGCACCGTTGGATATGATGGTCTTCCCGCCTAGAATGATGTTCTGAGGACCGGCGATGGTGGCACGGCGCGACACTTTATTGCCTGTGTCCTTCGTTCAACATGTTGGATCGGGACGAATGCCACGGAAACTTGTTATATGAGAACAAAAGGTCTACGCACAGTCTCTATGAACTCGGCCTTGGGGTAAAATATGGGTAATTCCATGGAATATCGCACGATGGGAGGGGAGTGTCGAGACAGGCAGCGCTTGCGTTACTTGCAACCTTTGTTGCCGCAACCGGCAAAGCGGGAGGATGACTAGAGAAATAATTCTTGACGGGTAATGTTATAACGCTTGGGTGGCTCAGTTGGCTAGAGCGCAGGTCTCATACGAGTGTATGAGTAATCAAAGATTACGTAATCCTGAGGTCATGAGTTCGATTCTCTTCCCGAGCATTTCTTTTGCCAATCTCATCATGGCCTGACTGGAATGTCGTTCACGGACTACGGATGATAGTAGTAAATACTGTGCTTTTTGTAGTGAAGCACTATAACGCTATGTAATGTCCAAAATCCACCTGTGCGAGTCTCGTTGCTCCAGCGGAATATCAACAAGTCTGAATTACCTCGATTGTTGCTGGCGGCTGTGTGTTCACATCACTCCACAACATTTTGCGACATAAGTACAACTCAAATGATGATGCCAAAAGATACATATTGCAGATAGCCATAAACATGAACTGCCATGCAACAAACAAAACCACAGATAAGTATGATGACATCAAATTCCCAGTCATCTACCCGCTTCAAAGAAGACCTGAAATTTAAGAGGGAGGCCTGCATTGCAAGATGATCAGAAAACAGGAATGCCGAGCATACACCTGGGGTACGTACACAGCGGCGACAGACGTGGTCGGGCCTGGAGCAGCCTTTATGCGTGGGAAGGGTGTCGCAGCACACTGGGAGAAGTTTGCCCAGATTATTAAGGTGCCAATGTGATGGTGCTTGTGAATGTTTACTCACAGCTGCCTGCACATCCTTGAGCGTCTTCCCAGCAGGGAGCGTGGCAGCCGGGAGACGAACAGCTTTCGGGACAGGGATAACTTCGGAGCAGTCAGTCAGCGCGCGAGGGTTCTGTCCAACGGTGGCAAGACGCTGCATGACGGATTCGAACTTGGATACCATGGCCTGGTGATCAGCTGTATGAATGTGATTGTCAGAGCATGGCCAGGGCAGACATGCATTGACATTGATTCTCACTGATAAATGACTGCCATTCGCAAGCAGACCTATATGGAGCAACAATCATTACACATTATATATATGACAATGGGTATAACACTCACCTGGGGTCGCGAGCGATCTCGAAGTCGGACTGCAGACGGAATTCACCGTGCAGTGGCGACTCGACTTCGCCGACGTTGGACCCGTTACCTGGGAAGAGTGTGCCTTGGAGGAGTGTCTGTACAAGCAGCGTTCAACGACGGCAATCTCACAAATGAACGAAATCAGCAGACCTCGACAAAGAACTGAGAATCGAACATGCTCGGAGTCGAGTCGAAAGGTGTTCCCTGATAGGATATTGTTAGCAACACCCAAAAAGACAAACCATGAAGACGTGCCGGGATGCTAGCGTCAACCTTGTCCTGAGCTGCGACAGTGTGAGAAGCCAGGAGATTCACGGTGTCGATGATACTGAAGCCAGCGTCCTCCATGCGTGAAAAGATCTTATCAGTTCCATCGCTAGGCTCGGGAACCAAGAGATCGGGCGACGGCTGAGAGATGTTGGAGCGACCTGCCAAAAACTGGAGGCGGGGCCCTCCTGCGCAGTTGGACACACCAGTGGCGCCAGCGAATTGGATGCTGCGACAAATATACAGTCAGTAATTGTATGAAAGTACCAAGTGAAACATACAAGTCGCCGAAAGAGACGTTGTGCTTCAAGGCGAAGGGACGTTGCGCCTCGACAATCTCATCAACACCGACATTGGCATCTGCAATTCAGACAATTAGCATGAGTCGCGTAGACAAGAAACATTACTAACGGAAGTTTGTCTCAATTTGGGCGAAGGCCATGATGGAGCCGTCTGCAAATGGTGTTATCGACACATGAAGATATGCAATGTCGTGGTATTTACCAGCGCCACCACCTCTGCAGATAAAAATAAATAAATGAGCGAGAGGTGGATAACGAACGAGAATATATATGCCTACCCAAATTGGCCGTGATTTGTCAAATTTCTGGAGAAGCCAATGGCGTCGTGGAAGGTGAGCTGCAAATCTCAATTAGTCGGTAGTATACAGACAAGAGTACTGTATTGCTCACTCGGAGAGACTATAGGCGTAGACGTAAAATGAGCACATGAAATGAAGGAATCACACCCGGTGGCATACCTCATGGACGTCCTCACCTGAAAGTAAGGATGCTTTGAGTAGTCTGCAACGTAAAGCATATCTAAATTACTTACCGCACTCTGCGTCGTCGAACAAGTTCTCTTGGATGTCGTCAAGGACATCGAACCAAACGCAGCACTGGAAGAGCGTTATATCAGATCAGTGTAAACACAATCCCTCGACGACAAGCACTTACGGCCGCATCGCTTGCTGTCCTTCCGTTGCTGCACGCTGCGCGGCGAGGAGGAAGGGCGGCAACGGCCACAGCAACGGCAGCAAGAGCGAAGATGGACTTGAAGGACATGGTTGTTCTGCTGGAGAGCTGGCAGAGCGAGGATACTCGACGAGTACTGCAGAATTAGAGCAACATTCCTCAGCATTTTATACAGCACGGGTCCGACGATAAATACACGAAAACTAGCAGATCTCTCGCTCCTGGATGAACACGAGTCGATCCTGATGGCGAATGGAAACTGTCTCATTCTTCTAATCCAATGACGACCTGCGTTTTTGCCAGCAATACGTCGGGCAGTGTGAATGGATGGAGTTTGCAAAGGGAAAGGGAACGGAGTAGCGGTAAAGACGTGAGGATGCACGCGTGTGAGGGCGGAGGCTGAGAAACCGCATCTATATTGAAAAAGCAAGTTAGAAACATTTGGATACACGGCCGTAACAATACAGAACCATACCTCAGCATACGTTCATCCATAGCGCGGCTGGCAGCTTCATGTTCCTTGTAGTATGTATGAAAAAGCGGCGGCGGAAGCTGGAAGACTCCCGAAACCATAGACAATAACTGGCATAGCAAGACAGTAGCGAATGTGTTGATAGCGGCACCGACCTCTCGCGATTGATCCATGTGCCGATTATTGCGAGTTTGAAACCGAAATAAAGGTAAGCAGAAGTTATTTTTGGTGATTCCGGTTCGTACGACAAGCCCCGGTGTGAGTTGGATCGTGAAACACACTCTGAGTACTTGTTTGAAACCAGACCATTGATTGGATCATCAGGATGGCCTTCAGACGGGACAGGATCCTAAAGAAAGGACACTGAATGACAATGCGAAGACGAGTTTTTTTGTCGCACATTACCGTAAATATGACGTTGTGTCGCCGGCGATTCTTCTTCATGACCAGCGGGCGAAAGTGACCTCTATGTACGATGGTGTCGACCTCTGCAGCCTAACCGAGGAAGCTTGAGACAGGCAATGAAGAGCATTTAGACGCTCCGTCTAGCCTCACCACAGCAGACAAAGGAAAAGAGGTTTTACAAGCAAATCAGGACTGCCGTAGTTTGACGGGACGTCATGAGAACTATTTGTCTCCGGCAAAGGTTGAATCGCACTCCGATGTGTCTGAAAAAGTACAATCATCCAATCGAAATCTCCGTGCATGAAGCATACCCTTAATCGAGGGCGCAGCACACTGTCCTGTCATCTGACAATGCGCATCAGTGTGGTCTGCGGTGACGGTGAAACGGTTACAATAGTTACGATGTACCGGTACCAATTGGTAATGATACTGTGTGCATCTGCAAAGCGCGAGATACCCAACCGGACCACGGGTAACGCTCGTCTCGCGGCTCTTTGTGAAAGGAACGTTGGTCATCCCATGTCCTCGTCCCCATGGGTAGTGACGCCTGCCTATCCGAAACCCAAAAGCGTACCTCTGACAAGATCACAGGGTAGTTGCGAAGCCGAACTCAAGTCAGTCTTCTGTGGCGGGATACGTGCCCAACGGACCAAGAGTTGATGCTTCGGTCGCTTGCTTCTGGGAGTGTTTCCTCAAAGATATAAATATCCGTGGGATGTACGTGAGCAGCATATACGGTACGCGGAGATCTGCTGTGAATCTCTGAACCGATCAGACCTGCCTTGTGGGTTCATTCCCATTAAACCTCGTACCTCATGCATGCATGCCCACACTGTGGACACCGTGTCCTCCCAGGGAAACGACTTGCTGAATAAGACCTGCGTGTGAGAAAAAAAATGAGTAAATTCTGTAGTATTTGAAGACCGTCGCGCAATGACAGATTGAAGTTGTCGTGCCAATGGCTTTGGAAAACCGCGTGGAGCGACATATGAGTTTCCTGCTACGAGTACATAGCGGGTGCCAGAATCCGCGGTCGAGGAACTTACCAGAATCCCCTGTATCCCACAGAAAGCGTTATCGAAATCCGAATATCCAATCTGTTGATTGAGCGAGAGCCACCGTCATTCTTGACTAGTATGCTTGACTGGTATGATGTGCTCGGCGTCGGCGTTATGAGCGATCCGATAAATGACGAATCTCTACCGGACAGCATCGGACGAGAGGGCATGCGCATACTTCTATGTACACGGTCGATGATCGATGCGATGAGATGCGGGCAGGAGAAGAATAGACAAGAAGCCGGCGAAGTTGACGTATTTGCAGCCCAGGGAGCCTCTGTCGAAACGGTCGATATAGGCCCTCATGTGCTTGAAGACACCAAGTCCGTCCTTGTCTTCGTTCGCCAGAACATTGTCCTTCGCCGCCTTGTGTATCTCGTCCGAGCGCAGAGACAAGGCCTGTAGAGGCATGAAGGAGTAGCTCATAAGACCCATAGCAAAGCATGCTTCGCCCTTCTTACTGCAGTATAAAGCAAGATCAGGCTTCCGGCTATGTCGCTGTAAGGAAAGAACTGCGTACTGAAGTCCGGCACGTTTCTCGAGCGCTTTGGGTATCGGAGGGCATCGAGATATGTAGTGTCTTATTCCGTCGTGCAGCTCTACGTGGTGTGCTCTTGAGCATTATCTCCGACAAGAAGATTGGGCTGGATAGGGACGTCGAGCTCTCTAGCATGTTCTTCTTGCCAATCCTGGAGAGCTCGACAATCTGTAGGATCTTCAGGGATCTGTATTATTACATGGTCAATGAAGCTCGATCACTGGAGGCGAACATCATAGATCAAACTCGCAGACATGATGACCTCCTTACTTTCATGGTGTGAGTCTTGCCTTCATGCTCAAACTCAACGGCCTTGCCGACTAGTGTATCATCAGCGCGCTCCCCCCACCACAATGCGGTTACGGTGCGACTTGTCAGGGGTGTTCAGGTTCTTGCGCTCCTTGGCTCGCCTGTGAGCATATGTCAGCCGAGAATTATAGGCATGATGGAGCATCCTAGCTTACGGCCACAGCATAGGACTACATGTACTCCCCAGCCTGAGGGTCGGCGGTCTGTGGGTTGAAAAAGAGCCCATTCGGGTCTTTAGCTGTGGACGAATGATCAACGATAATCACCTCAGTACATAGCAAAGGTTCTTAATTCGACGCCTCGCTATGACACGCACGATTTACAGTTAGATAAAGGCCGAAAGTATAAGAGCGATGCCTTGAAGGGGAGTGAGCGCGACCAGGTACGGGTAATGAACGCGTAGATCTTGTGGATCTCAAGTCCCGAATGCGAAGCGACGTCCCCGGGAGCGCGGAGATAATAAATCCTACGAGTCGTCATCAGACGAAAAGCAGGTACGCATGTACAGACGACGACCACTGCGGGGCTCTATACGATGTCTGATTTCTGGCCAGCCGCCGTCGTCTTCTATGCATAAGCGCACAAGCTAGATTAGTACAGCTATCGTTGGGGGATGGAATATAATTTGTTAAACGCACCTTGGCCTTCGCAATGTCGACCTTCTTGTGAGACAGTCTACGCCGTTCAAGGTATGGTCCACTGTGCTTCACGGTACCTGGAGCCCATCACGACCCTCCTCAGCCATTGAAGCCTGACCGACGGCCGCTAACATCGAGAATTGCGACGAGTTATGGCTCACATGGCTGCATTATGACAAAACAGAGTGTGTATAGCACGTACTTCGAGTACTTCAAGCCAGTGGATGTCGATGAAGGAGGATCAGGCCTCCTCAGCGTCCGAGTGACACACTGTGATACAGCACCAAATAACGATGATGAGCGGCGCTAGTCCGGCGTTAGCGCGCGTGTTCGAGAGTAGTCAATTTGGGTAGCCTTTAACCTGTCCATCGGCATGATATAAACTGCAAATCTCTCTGGAGGACGCGCAGATACGTACATCCAAACTGATTGTATGCGAGTTCAGAAGCTATTACTAGTTTTCAGTCTATTTACGCCCTGAAGGACAATCTTTGCGATGCATCTCGCTTGACCGTGGGGATCAATGGCCAGCCTAACGATTTGAGATAGTATACAGTATTTCACTAGTTACGGGCCTCGCTGGATCCTTATGACAGCACATCTCTACGACACTCCGAGCACAACTGTCAACGAGTTTTAGCCCTTCAGTGATCACTGTGGCCTCACTCATCACCATCGTATAGCTATCATCATTCATTGAAGGCACATATCCTTACCTTCAAGCTATCATCGCGACGCTGCGTAAGTTTTGGCATCTCGGGAACTCTTGCGCGCACGGTTCGTCCCAGAGGCAGAGCAGACAAGACTCAACCTTCGTGCCTCAGGATCGTTAGGTTCGTCCCGTCTTTTTATTGGCTAGAGATCGAAGACGTGCTGAGTAACGAAGTGGGGATTAGGATAGTCGGATCTTGTGCAATTGGCGGACACCTTAACCAAGCTTGAAGAGCAGGCTTTTGGCTCAAGATCTACTGCGACAGCCTGTAAGTAGCTGGGTTCTTTATGAAGCCTTTTCGTCCCATTCATCACGTTTTTTCATCCCAGCTCGTTCATCGACTCAACGGTATTTGCGAAGTTCGAGCGAACCCGCCAAAAATGGACGAGCCCATGCCGCTTTTCGAAGACATTCGGATCGTCAACCAGCAAGAACCAGTCGTATCACGCGTTCCGCCAGAACTGCTCTCAGAAATCTTTCTGCAGAGTTCTACAAAGTCACGAATGACGATGGGGATTCTTTGACCTCTGCGTCTGATTTCCCCCCAGACAAGGGCCGCCCAGCATGGACGTCAATAACCCACGTTTGCCAGATATGGCGCGAAATCTGTATCGATTGTCCGCAATTCTGGCGCATCATTCCGAAGGGTACATCGAGCTCATGGTTTCAGGCCCATATTGAACGCTCTCGGGGCCTGACATTGTTCGTGGAGCTGGACGTCGACAGATGTGTATCTCCTGGTGCACTCATCATGACCATGCTTCTGGACAACATGTCTCGCATCAGCCACCTCGTTATGACAGGGTGTTCCGATATACTCGAGTAAACCTGGAGGATGTCCTACGCAAGTTGACTGCCCCCGCTCCACTGCTCGAATCCCTCGTCGTCGACGTCCATGCGGAAGATCTCATTGTCGTCCCCAATTATTTGGCGGTATAGTCCTCGTTTGCGTCACATCGAAGTTGCCGATCTGGTCGAGCTCACTCGTACTTCATTGCCGATGTCCGAGCTACGCACACTTCACTATGGATGGTCGTCGGCATTCGGCGATGCGATGAGCTTGCTGAGTGCAACGCCCAACTTGAAGGTCCTGCATCTCGACGGCTTCACAGATTTCTCAAACAACGATTCTTCAGAAACCACGGTTGTAGCGGAGCTGAAGAACTTGACCTCCTTCCGGTTTTTCGTTAGACCTCTTCGTGACCTCCAATTCCTCCTACTCCGCACTCAAATTGCGCCGGCGGCACGGCTGGACCTGTCGCTCGCGATGGACGGCGACGCCTTGCCACGCACCACCAGCTGGGCCCAGACGGTGGATCTGCTTGCGATGCATCTTCGCAGAGCCCGCGAGGTTCAAGGCCCTTTCCACGATCTTGCGCTGCGCGTAGGGTTGCATTATGGAGCCTTCATAGGCTGGACAGATGCTTTTCCTCCTGGCATTGAATCCATGGATGAACGGCCTTGGTATACCTCGAACTGGGAGGCCTCGCCTCGCCATGCCGCCTTCTCATTCTCTTATGGAGCGCCTCGGAACCAGTGGAAAAAGCGCGAGCCATACCTGGACATGTATCGGACATGCAGCCGCTTCGACATCATGCACGTCTGCAGTCTGTGGTTGTCCGTTGACCTCTCGCACCGGGACAGCAACGATCGCGAACTACAACCCTTCCTCAAACAGGCCGCCAAGGCCGCCAACTGGCGATCGACCTTGTCCCTCGCTTTGAATGTGTCGACGCTCAAGGCATCGAAGGACGCCGTACGAGGTGTCCTAGATGCGCTCATCCCCGCCGCATCCGAGGAAGGGCAGTCCACGGAGGAAGTTCGCGTCTTACGTCCGAAGCTGGAGACGCTTATCATCATGGACGCGCAAATCGGAATGCACAACGAGCTACCGTATTCTCGGGACTCATTGAGTGCTTCGAGAGCCGCCAGGAGTGTGGGAAGGGCATCCGGAGACTCGTCCTACAGAACTGCCTCCAGTCGGTGGACGATGTTCATATTTTGGCCCGATTCGCCGAGGTGGAAGAAGTCGGCAAATGGTGCAACTACGGCAAGTCACAAGCGTGGACTATCTCGAGGGCGATGGACGCAGCTGAGCTGGAATGACGGTTCAGACTCGGGCGAGGATTTTGAGAACGACAGCTGAAACCGTTTCGGCCAAGCTGTGAGGTGGCTTTTGGCATATAGATTTACTATTACTCTCGTCTTGATTTCTTGCCTTCGGGTTTCGTTGATGTCAATCTCCCGATATTATCGAGGCGTTCATGGTCGGTTTCAATAATAATGCGTGTCTTAGTCCTGCCCCGTCCGCGTATCAGACCTTACCTTAATCACAGCGAACCATTTCGACTTGGAAGCTATGCACGATGCATTGGAGCCTTCGACTTCTGTGTCTTCCAAATCATTGCTGCAATAGGGGCATGTGAGGGGTGTACAGTGTATGGGTGGGAGTCACAAAAAACTGAGGGGGGGTTGGGGGGAGTGCGTGTAACGGTAAGCGTAAGAGGTTAACTACAAAAGGAATAACGTATCAAGAGCGATCAATGCAATGCAAGCGAGAGTACTTTTAGGACTCTATAGACGTCGTGAGAATGGAATAGGCGTAGCGTGATAGTAAGGTATGCGAAGTCATGAAGCAAGATGTCCGAGGCGGAAGCAAGAAATGGAGGAGACATAAGGAACTTAATCCTTCTTCTCTTCCTTCTTCTCCTCGCCCTCCGAAGAGGACGCATTCTCCGCGTTGCGCTTCTCGTACACCTTCTGGAAGAGACCAAGCGATGCCTGCTGCGCCTCGTTGATCTTCTCGCGGATGTTGTCGGCAGTGACGGAAGCATCGCCGGCCTGAGCCTTGGCAGCGAGCTCACGAAGCTCACCGAGGTGCTTCGAGACCTTGTCCTTCTCCGAGGCGTCGAGCTGGTCCTTGAACTCGTTCATGGCTATATGCAAGAACGAAGGTTACTACTCGTTCGAGTAACAACGATAGCATAGCTTACCCTTCTCGGTGTCAGCGGTAATAGACTCAGCCTTATTGGCCTCCTCGATCAGCTCACGGCGGGCCTTGTCAGATTCAGCGAACTGCTCGGCATCCGACACCATGCGCTCGATGTCCTTGTCACTGAGGCCAGAGGACGAGGCAATGGTCATGGACTGGTCCTTGTTCGTGGCCTTGTCCTTAGCATTGACATGCACGATACCGTCTATAGCGGGCAATCAGCACAGCGAACCACGTCGATATGATGAGGGTACATACCAGCGTCGATGTCGAAAGTGATCTCGATCTGCGGGACGCCCTTGGGAGCGGGGGGAATGCCAACGAGGTTGAAGTTGCCCAGGAGCTTGTTGTCGCGGACCAACTCACGCTCACCCTGGAAGATCTTGACTTCGATCGCGGTCTGGCCGTCAGCGGCGGTGGAGAAGACCTGCGACTTCTTCGTGGGAATCGTCGTGTTGCGCGAGATGAGCTTCGTCATGATACCACCAAGGGTCTCAATGCCTGTACGCAGTATTAGACGGCGATCGGAAGCAGAATAAACACGAGGGCATACCGAGGGAAAGCGGTGTAACATCAAGCAAAAGAATGTCCGTGACGTTGCCGGCGAGCACACCACCCTGGATCGACGCTCCGATGGCAACAGCCTCGTCAGGGTTTACACCCTTCGAAGGTCGCGACCGAAAATGCCCTTGACGGTTTCAACCACGCGAGGCATGCGGGTCATACCACCAACAAGGATGACATCGTTAATGTCGGAGGCCTTGACACCCGCATCCACCAAGGCTTTCTTGCAGGGCTGGACAGTGCGCTCGATGAGGCCACCAACTAGACTCTCCAACTGCGAGCGGTTAAGCTTCATGTTGATGTGCTTAGGCCCGCTGGCGTCGGCAGTGATGAAGGGCAGGTTAACCTCGGTTTGCGAAGTCGACGACAGCTCGATCTTGGCCTTCTCCGCCGCCTCACGGATACGCTGAATGGCCATGCGATCGTTGCTGAGGTCAATACCGTTCTCCTTCTTGAACTCGTTCAGGATGTTGTTGAGGAGGGCGATGTCGAAGTCTTCACCACCAAGATGGGTGTCACCGTTCGTGGACTTCACCTCGAAAACACCCTTCTGCATCTCCAGAATGGAGATATCGAAGGTGCCTCCACCGAGATCGTATACGGCGATGATGGAGTTGTCGCTCCGGTCCAGACCGTAGGCAAGAGCGGCGGCAGTCGGCTCGTTAATGACACGGAGCACCTCGAGGCCAGCGATCTGACCGGCATCCTTCGTCGCTTGCCTCTGAGCGTCGTTGAAGTAGGCGGGGACGGTGATGACAGCGTGGCTAGGGGTCGCGTCAGCGATGTGCCATGGGCTGCAAAGACTAATGCTACTTACTTGACCTTCTTGTTCAGGTACTGCTCGGCTGTCTCCCGCATCTTCTGCAAGACCATTGACGAGAGCTCCTCAGCAGACTAAGATGACGAAGTCAGAACGAACTATGAGACAGGAGAGTAAGTACGCACGTAAGTTTGCTGCTTGTCGGCGAACTCGACCTGAACGGCTGGTCGCCCGTCGGGCTTCTTGACAACCTTGAATGGCCTGCGTCGGAATGTGAGAAATGTTGGAGGTAATGACGACAGCAAGACCCTTACCAGTGCTTGATGTCATCCTGCACTTCCTTGTCATTGTACTGGCGACCAATCAGTCGCTTGAAAGCGAAGACGGTGTTTTGGGGGTTGACGACCGCCTGGCGCTTGGCTGGAAGACCAACCAAACGCTCGCCATGTTTGGTGAACGCAACCACGGACGGGGTCGTCCGGGCACCCTCCGCGTTCTCAATCACACGGGAAGTCTTGCCCTCCATGACGGAGACACAAGAGTTCGTCGTACCCAAGTCGATGCCGACCACAGGGCCTAGGAAGACATAGGGCTAAGGCGACAGACAGGCTATGCGCTGGCAAAATGAGACCCACCAGAGACCTTCGAGTTCATGTTCCTAGCGACCAGCGACCGAGGGAGAGCCTGCATTGCTGTCAGCACGTCCTCTAGAGCACGACGAGGCTAGACATACCGCATATTGACCAGCACGAAGGTTGAAAGCCTGACGGAAAGCCTTGTCACGAGCAGCAGCGAACATGGTGAATGAGGTGGAAGATGGAGAAAGTCGCGTATGCGTCGAAATTTTTAGCTCAGCAGCACTCTGACGTAATCCCATTTCACGTGATGGTAGAACATTCCGGAACACGCCCGGCTCTGCCGATTCTGTGCCGAGCCCCGCAGTTCCCCGCAATCCGGTCGCCGGTCAGCTTCACATGCCATGGACACCGCTCGCCGAACCGTACTAGTGAGCGTTTGTCTTACCTTCAGAACGCACGAGTCGTGCAGGTTTTGTTCACCCTTCGCGCTGGCATATCTTTATGGCAACGTCCAGTAAAATCGGTGGGGAAGTTGGCGAAGTCCGCGCTAATATCGACATCAACAACCTGAACCACTACTTGATGGACCATGTTCCTCAAGTGAAGGCACCAGTCGGCGTGAAGCAGTTCAAGGTTTGTCTCCGGAGGTTCTCGAGATTTCGCATCGTTGACGGCACTCTTTAGTTTGGACAAGTGAGATATAACACGTTCTGTTCACCCGTGTATGTAGCAGTAACGCGGGGTACTGTCAGTCCAATCCAACGTACTTCTTGACCGATGCGACGTTAGTCATCTCCTCGTTCAACGATCGCTTGAGATTCACAGCAGCCTGGTAGGGGCAAGCAGTTTGTCCTGCGGAAGAAACCTTCGGGACAGCTTCTCTCCAAGACCGCGCATCAGATTGAACGCGAGTTCAAGATGCTCCATGCCATCCACCAACACAATACGGCTCCGTCAACCACGGAAGACCAGCGCGTGCCGGTACCAGAACCTATCGCGTTGTGCGAGGACAATGCAGTAATAGGGACTCCATTTTACATCATGGAGTTCTTGGACGGACGCATTTTCACCGATGTAAGGATGCTTGAGATACCTCCCGAAGACAGAAAGGAATGGTGCGCATAGCATTTGTATTATGCATGCATCATGTTGGATGGCTGAATTTCTCGTAGCTGGTTAGCTGCCGTTCAAGCACTGGTCACACTTTCATCTCTGGACCCATTGGCCATTGGGCTTGGCAACTTTGGACCTCACACGTCATATTTCCCCCGCCAAATCAAATCTCTCAGTCGCGTCTCTGTTGCACAGTCTCAGGCTGTAGACGTGGATAGCGGGAAAGCAGTAGGGCCGATACCCAGATTTGACGACATGGTAGCATGGTATAGCAAGAACCTGCCCGACGAGAGTAAGACTGGGCTCCGCATCGTACATGGAGACTACAAATTGGACAACCTCATCTTCCATCCCACGGAGAATCGGGTCATTGGTATTCTGGACTGGGAGCTGTGTACCTTGGGCAGTCCTGTAGGCCATTTGAACTGCCGCTTGAAATGCACGCACGACGCTAACGCGCCCCGTGACGGCTCCAGCTAGCAGATTTCGCCAACCTCACCATGCCCTGGTCCATGGACGCAGAACGTGTCAAAACTCGTATGGGGGACAGGATCAAACATGCCACACTCCTGCGCGGGTTTAAGAACACGACCGAAGATGTCCCCATCTCTTTCGCGTCTCTCGAGCGCGAGTACTGTCAGCGTATGAACCTGCCTTATCCTCTGGACGACCTGAAGTTTGTGCGGAGCTGGATGCTGTTCAGAGTGCGTCGCAGTCTCTTGAATGTCAGGCCAGGTGTTTATCATGCCCGACGCGTTGTTAGCTTGCTGTTATCACGCAGGGAATTGCAGCGCGCGTTGCGCTACGGCAAGCCAGCTCGGAGAATGCGCATATCAATGCACAGATGTTCCCCTTCTTTGGGGAGATGGCCATCTCTGTCCTTGAAGATGAGGGCATTAAGGTTGGCCATCAGGCCAAACTATGACGGGGCGAAGGGGAGCATTTCGGCTTTTGCAACCTCGTACATACCTACGACAGTTATACTGTATCTTGTCTACGATATCTATTTGGTCCAATTAGTTTTCTGCATCTTGAATATGGTGGTTGTACACGGCTGGCATGCGTTGAGAACTTGAGTCCCAAATTTGGACAGGATGTCCCGGACGCGCCCCCTGCTCGGCGCGCGTCTCACCGCGCGCCTGCAGGGCGTTTCCTTGAATTCACGCGTCGACAATCGATGTGGAGGACTTTGATTTCCACCACTTCATTCTCCAGAGCAACAGGTCCCAAAGCAACGCTGAAAAGTCAGTAGGTCGTGACCTGTCAGTAGAAAATATTCACATGGAAGCGACAGGTTATTGCTCATTTCGGACGATGGCTACTTCATCAGATGTCCCAAAGGACACCGTAGATACCACAGATCCAGGTAATTACTCGTAACCTTTGTCAAATGCATTCTTACGTGTAGAATGCATCTCATGCGTACTAATTTACAGGATCTGCCAGCGAGCCCCAGACTGCGACGCCGCAGCCCCTCGTGATGCAGCTTGTCGTCCGACGAGACCTCCTGGAGGTTTGTCCGACTTCCAACCTGCTTATTATTTAATTCATTGTTACTCGGCAGGCTGAAGATTGGGGTGTCGGTCCTCTCATGGCCCAAACAGCACATGCGACCGCCGCGGTAGGTTTATGGGCCTTATGATAACATCGCGGCTGATCCCATGGTGCGCTTGAATGACCTTCGAAAGGTGCTACATGAAACAAGAGAACGTCCTGAAACGATTGAGTACTTGAACGATCTCCTCTCAATGCGTAAGGTGACTGCCTGGGTCGATATCGCAGCATGCATGGCGGGTGGCCGAGAAGTGTATCATATGGCGCGCTGACCACAATCCCCATGGTCAATCTAGGCCGTCCTTCAGGTAACCATATACGCACCCCCTTGTCACCTTGAATAAACTAAAGCACCACGCCCAATCAGACACCGTCCGGAGCAACCCTCGAAAAGCTGGCCGTAGCGCTGTCGAGCGCTGACCCCCCAATACCGCACCATCTGTGGATCGAGCAGCCAGAGAACGTACCGACGTGCCTCGCACTCGCACCCAATCGAAGAGAGAAGCAAATCAAAAAGGCACTGGACAAGAGCGGGTGCAGATTGTGGAAAAGCTAAATCTCTGATCACAGGGATATTGCGACATTTGGAGATAGATTTTTCAAGGGATGGACGGAGCTTGATGTCCCGGTGGACGTGCTTGTATCACATTGCTCCCGAGGAAATTTGAGCTGTGCTTCAAGTTGCAGCGAGGCTGTTCAGGAAGCACAGGTGGATTGTATCGTATCTCCCTGGAGGATGATCGACGCACGAAATAGAACTCAACGAACAGTTCCATTCATCTCATCGTCAACATATTTGATATTTGATACATTCATTAACCTGACCATCAATTGACATAAGACTAGGAACTACACCGGTGGAAAGCAGCCCGACACATAGCCTACAACATCACACCCACGCAAACAGGCGGCGCTCAGTACATCTCCAGACTCATGCCGTCGTGGATCTCATAATCGGCGAGAGTTATGTGGTCCTTATAAATATTGTACCTGAAATTGGAAGGAGGCGATGCGTTAGGAGAACAGAGGTCGAGGAGACGACGTGGCGTACCATTTCTTCAGCTGGATCTTGGAGGGGTCTGTGCCAGTCTGCGCGGCAATGAGCTTCTTTAGATCGCCCACGGTGTCGTCAGGGCTGCACTTGACGCGGACTGAAAACATCTCCATGATCAATGACCAACCTTAGATGGACAAGATGACAGGAAGCGTGCTGTACCTTTTCGGCCCAGACGGTCGTTGGCAATGACCTGTCGATGAAAAAGCTCAGCATGGATAGGTATCTTGGCGAAATAACAGCTTACTTCAATGAGAGGCATTGTGAAGTGCGACAGAAAATAACCAAGCGATAGAGGTCAAGAAGAAGAAAGACAACTGTAAGGATCGGGCTGATCGGGCTGATCTGATTGAAGTAATGACGCGCAGGGCGAGATAAGATAAGATCTCATACTGGCGATCAAGTTGAACTTCGATCATAAACGTTAAACGTCTGGTGCTCGAGCATACCAAAATCCCTCTGATTGAAAACCCGGGATATAAAAGAGATGTTACAAGCGGTATCGTGGTATAACAGTTACACAACGCAATAAAGTCGGAATCATGTCGGAACCGTCAGTAGGTATCGCAGGGAATCGTTAAGGTTTCGGTATATGGTTCGTAAAGGGATATCAGTATCCGCCTCCGTAATAAGGGTCATAATGGTCTTGTTTCCTGCAAAGCGGAAGTCAGAATCGTTGGAGAAACGAGTAGGAATAGATGGGAACTAACCTTCCGTATCCGCAACAGCGGCACACTTTGATTGACAGAGCAACGACGGCCAACCAGGTTACCACTAGTCCTGCCAGCACCATCCATACACCATTTCCAAAGTCGACGGCGATTCCGTTGAAACCCGCGTTCTGGATCTCATCTCGCGCAACTAACACCAGGGCGATGTCGGCCGCGAAGACAACGGCGGATACGATGCCGGTGGTGATGGCGCCAATGAGGGAAATGATCCATGCGGCGTTGTGGAAAATGCAGCAGGTGAGGAAGACGGGCAGCAGGGTCACCAGCGAAAGGCCTGCGGCCACGAGATGCAGGACGAGGAGGGTCGTCACTCCCCGTTCGACGATGGTAACGAGCTGTTGTTGGTCTGTGAGCGAGGCGATAAGTGTCGGGTCGATCGTATATCCTAGCATTGGGCCTATGCAATTGCCGTTGTTCGTGAATGCCGTGGGGGGATTCAGCGCACTGCGTTTGCGTTAATTTCGTGGTTCTCTAGCAGCCTTGATGCCATTCGTAGTGCGCACCTTGTTACGCAAGCTCCCCACACACCAAATCTGACCAGATTCCCAGTGCTCGTCACAGGTTGTCCTGCTTGTGGTGTAGCATTGATTTCTAACAGGTATATCGGCTTAATGATGGGTAACGAGAGTCCAACAAGCAGGAAGAGGATGAATGCAGCGAAGAGAAGGAACCCAGTCAAAGTAGCATGCCGGCGATTCTGGTATACGTTGTGGTGTCGTCGACGGGAATGATGGTGGTGGTGGTGCTCCTCCTCCTCATAATATCGTCCACGACAGCAGAACCAGCTCATGGCTGCGAGGGGGGAAGCTGGAAGGCTCGTCGAGCTTCGGTCTGAGAGCTACACGAATATCAACTTCACCTTTTTTGGAAGCCCTCACGCACGCGCAACGCCAGAACACGCCAGCGTCCCACACTTGGCGATGGAGATAGCTCACCTTCTCAGGCGCTCGTCCACTCTGTCCACCGAGGAAAATGACGAGGGAAAAAAGAAAGATTTCTGGGCCATAAGATTCGCGGAGACTATGACCGTAGAAAAGGTAGTCGTTCAGTCTTGCAAAAGTCGCGAAGTTCATCTCCGTTTGGCAATTACGTTTTAGTTGCACCCAGGTTTGGTAGGGACTTCTTCAACTTCATCCATTCCCACTTACCTGAAAACCTGCAGCTGTCCATGAAGGTAGAAGTCGTGTGGCTGACATGCTGGCCTTGGGTTTAATGTCTTTTAGGAATCATCTATTTTCCGGGGCATCAAGACAATACTGTTAAAAAAGACAGTGTTTCTAAAATGAAAGCGACAATAATCCACGATGGTGTTATCTTCTCCGTGTTTGCCCTAACGCATGACAAGAGGGCCTCCTCCAAAGCGTTACTGATTACTTAGACGGCGATTGAAAGCCAAGCAGAATGTTTGCGAATAGATGAGGATGAGGATGACCGCACGGAGCATCATGATTAATGACTTCTGATAGCCTACAACGATGTAGCAGATGAGCGGGTAAAATAGTGAGGGGACTGATACAGATTTTAAATGGTTTTATATCGTCAAATGAGCTTGCCAACGAGCCACTGCAGCTGGCAGGGAGGTCAAAGCGTAGATAAACGCCGTTACAATATTTGGAGGGGAGGCGGTGCCATTTGCCACACGTTGGTGCCTTTTAACTGAAAGAAAGTGCATGGACCATGTAGGTACCTACTATTAAGTTAGACACGAGCTGTGTTCTATCGTTGTCGAGAACGGAGACGGGAACCGACGCGACGCGACGCGTTCTGCCTCACGCGGAACGTACATTGATCACGTGCGCGGGGAATTTCAATTTCAAATCCAATTGCCGTCTCCTAAGTCTCCTAAGTCTCCAGTTCTCTTGCTTTCAACGACTCAGGTTAACAGAGCATCTGACCAGTTTTCAGCGTCCCCTGCACGTCTGGCCACAAAAATTGCCTGCGTCAGATCCTGATAGACCCTGAAACAAGCTCGGCAGACTACCTCACCCACTGGACGTACGCAGGACAGGTAAACCCATCACGGTGCATCGGTGCGCAACGTCCGCCACAATGCGAGAGATCTTATATGTCCAGGTCGGATCCCTACCGAACTACATCGGGGCGCACTTTTGGAATGCGCAGCAAAGCTATTTCACTTATGAAGACAAGCAGGACGTGGTGATAGACCACGACGTATCGTTTCGGGAAGGTGTCTCTGAGGTACGTTAAGATACATACTCTTCGTGCGCCCCTGCATTTAGCGAGCCATGATGTGTAGGGGGAACAAGCGTATTGTCCACGAGTCTTGATTTTTGATAGGAAGTGTGCGTGTAGGGATGGCTGTTTCATTGCCTCAAATGTTTTAACCCCTGACTCTAGCCAACTTCGGTACGCTCGGAAGAGTCAACCACCTACACGAGGCGGAAACAACAGAGGACATGTCGTCATTGTGGTAAGTTATTTTCGAGCATCATTGCAGGCCCAATGCTGACAGCCTACAGGGGTGGTCCAGTTGCCGAGTTTCGTCAAGACCCTGTTCCTTCGAGCACATACCAGTCTCGTTTGGATGAAGAGGTAGAGGTAGACGCCGCCGAAAGGGATGACACAAACGAACCCCTCGAGACGCTGCGCACCTCAGATGTCCGGTATTGGTCAGATTACAACCGCGTTTATTATCTCCCGCGGAGCGTTCAGGCCTTGCCAGACGGTGCCAATTGGGATTCTGCAGAAGCGGACTGGCAATCCGGGAAAGAGATTTTTTCGCGCTGGCAGACGGTATGTGCATATGGTCTGGTATAGCAGTCAGTAGTTCACCAGAAATGACACCGATATCGGACCCAGGATACATCATTTATGGAAGACTCGTTCCGATCATTCCTTGAAGAATGTGATGCACCTCAAGTAGCGTAACTCCTTTCCTTGGGGTATGTACATTGCTGATTATGGATTTAAGGGAATCCATGTTACCTCGGACAATAATACCTTTGGGTCATTCACGAACGCATTTTTGACGGCATACCGTGACGAATATCCGAAATTAACTTCGTTATCGTTCCCGATACTCTCAAATGCTATTCCGGGAAATATTGACGTTGACGATGTGAGTGCATTTTGATGAGAAAAGAGCCCCTCTTTTTATGCCCATGAAGCTCCGCGGAATTAGGCAAGCTGTCAATGATGCCATGTGTCTACGTAGTTTGAACGAGCTATCAACAATGAATGTACCAATTCAGAATCCTCTGGCCTGGCGGCACGGAAAATGGCTTGATGAGCTCACTGTAAACGTAGGTTCCCTGCTTTCTGTAATCGTATCAATCGACTGACAGATGCTGATGTTGGACTAGTTCCGCAGCCCTTATGAAGTCAGCGCCATCCTCTCTAGCCATATGGAGACGGCCACGCTGCCCTTGAGGTGGGCGATGACTTCTCTAATCCCGCGTATTTTCCCTGAACAAAAACTTCTCATTTGTCCAGAATGAAATCGGAGCAGCCGACTCTGCTTTCGGAGCTGTGTGAACAATTAAACCCCCATACAAACCCACCTTTCGCCGAGCTCCATGGAGTATTCCCTGTCCTCAACGACTGCACCGCAGATCTAGAGCCGCGTTTCCAGAATTTCACAGGGAATACAACTGCACAGGTATGTCCCACTCCTCGACTCAATTGCCGGCACGCTCGAGCTCAATCTTCTGGCACACGAACAGCATGCATCGTTTTCGTTCAGAAGAGACGTCGTGCGAGGGTTCGCAGACTCCCGCGTCGCGGAATATGAAGAATGGACACACTCCGACAAGTACGAAGGCGCCGCGATCTCGAGGTGCATACAGTTTATGTCCGTGATTCCCGAGTACATCACTAATGCAGCACCGCAATAGCGCATTGACACGGCTGCTGTACCCACTCCCGTCGTCGTTCCCGTCCTTCTTCTGCGCACAGCACCTGAACGCAGATGCGCGGCGTACGCGGCGTACGCGGCGCGGCATCATGTCGCGGCCGCGCTCGACGCCGATGCTCTCGTCGTTCGCGCTCAGCACAGAAACGCCAGCGCTTTTCTCACGCTACGCAACATTCGTTGAGCGATGCGTGCGGCGCAAGATTGACTGGCAACTGGTGGGCGCGGAAGAGGATGACGCGCGGGAGCTGGTCAATGACCTGTGGACCCTCTCTGACTCATTCGCAGAGATGGAGCATGGAGCAAAGGATGTCATGGAAGAAGACTACGGCGAGGATGTCGAATAGAGTCGATCAATCCTATGCACCTGCCCCTTTATAGCTTCATTACGGAGGCGAGGTGAGGCGACTCGGCAGGAACCAGCCCTCCGATACCGAGTCAAGCATCCCAGCCCAGTCATTCAGAAATGCAGAAGATCAACGTCATAATTCAATTTTTGACATGTATTTAGTGCTGTTAGCGGTACGTCGATAGACGGAGTGGCCCCCCAGGACCCAACGAAAATATCTGATCAGAGAGCAGCACAGATCATTTTCCTTTCCTAGCGCCCTTGCCAGAAGAGCTGCTCTTGCCATCAAAGGAGGATTGACATCGTCAAGGAGAATATTTCAATCGTGATGCGAATGCCATGCTCAAGCGCCCGACACCGATCGTCAAGCAGAATTTTAGGGACAGGTCAATTGAAAGAAAAATGAGCACGCGACAGCTATCGCATGCTATGAGCGGTCCGTGTTTTCGTCTTCGTCTGACGTCGGTGGAGGTGGAAGTGAAAAGCTATTGCATTGCTACGCCGACGCCGATGTAGACGAACAAGCTGTGCGATTGGCATTATAATCATTGTTCTGCGATGCGTCCCGACAGGATGGTCGGCGATGCAGCTGATCAGTGATCACACTGCCGCCCGACGCATATTACCCAATCCAGTGAGAGCGCCTTTCTCGCTTTGCTCTCTCACCTCGACACCATGGACACCGCTCTCATGCTACGCATGGAACGGCGCCCACGATNATTAGGAGCCGCATGTACGCATAGCCCGTCGTCGCTCCCTCCGCCGCGCCTTTCTTTGGTGCATCTATGGAAGCTTCCTCGGAGCTTCTGCCCTGTCCACAAAGCAGACTTGTCCGACACTGCCACTCCTTGCCTCCGGAGCGCTGAGTCCACAGAAGAAGAAAGCGGTACGTCGACGGTATTGACTCGGGTCACTCACATTGCGTGGATTAACGTGTCAGTGCCTGGCTGTGGTATGTATAAAAGCATGACGAACAGGCCACGTTCCTCAGTCTCGAGCTCACCCCCAACTTACTCCCCGGCCCACTCTCTTATCCCACGTCGCATCACACTCTGACAGAGATCCACTCAAGGATCCCAGCAGAATTCACGATGTCGAACCCCTACCTGACTCCGAACTACTACCTGCCGCCGCCGAACCCCTACCATCCCGCGTATGCCCCACCGCCCAATACGCATCGCTACTCGCGATCCTGGCATGCGTCTAACAGTCCCGGTTACGCGACTGCTGCGTTGCCATCGCCCTTGACAGGCCAGAACCCTTCCTTCGTGCCGCCGCAACCGTCGCCGCCCGAGCCGCCGATCTACCCGCGCTCGCGACGGCACTCCTTTGACAACTCCTACCTGCAGTCGAGCCAGGCGTACCCCTTCTACCCCGGCTCCTACAGTTGGCTCTACCCCCCGCCGCTCCCACACCCGAGCCTGCACGCGCTTCTGAACGGCGACGCACTCCCGCAATACCTGTACGCTGACCTCTCCGCGCATGCACTTTCGCCGCATCGCCGGGCTGGGCCGACGGGGCAGCTCGTCCCGCTCACCAGCGCGACTTCGAGCAGGCCGCGACGAGCCCGTCGATGGTGCNCCTGAAGATCGTGTGCGACGCCATCCCGCAGTGGCCCATCGAGCTGCAGGTCGTGGGGACGACGCTACGCCCGCACGTGCGNGACCGCCCCGCGATCCCGTTCATCACCGTCGGCGACGTGCTGCAGGTGGTGCACCAGACGTTGCACCAGCAGATCACGCACGACGAGTGGGGTCTCCTGTCGGACGAGCAGGAGACGCAGATTGCGCGGGCGTACACGCGGCGGTACAAGGCGTTCGCCCCGGTCGAGCGCCAGCAGCGCCGTGATGGGGTGAAGCGCGTCGACTTCCTGCTTCGAAACTACCACTTCAAGGGCCTCACCTGGCTTGACCCTGACGTCAACGAAGTAGAGAGGATGAAGCTCCTCGTTGGGCCGCCGTGAACTGTTCATCTTGTTTGGTTTCTTGGCATCCGTGGTCTGTTCATGATACACCGTTTTCACCTGTCTCTCATTTCGCTTCCCGGCGCTTCCACAGCTTCTTTTCTTTGGACCGCGTTACATTCCTGCCTTGTGACGAAACTAAAACGACTTTCTCGGGCGATGGGCTACCTTGTCGCTTTTTATACCCTTGTTCTTGTAGCTTACTCTGCGAGTCTTATTCGCTCCTTGCCAGAAATTGTATGTAGAGTATGACTTAGCCACCCATTGGATAAAATAAAGCCTTTTAATCAAATTTCGTCGTCTGACACGTCGCGCTGAGACTTCCTGGGACACCAGCCCACGCAATGAGGAACTTCAACATCGCAATAGATCATCAAGTCCGAAACCATCTTTTATCTTGACTATAACGTCTTCAACGACAGGAAAAACAAATACACATGTATTCCGTACAAACTCTCACAACCAATCATACAGACTTCCTCGCAGCGTCAACGAACCACGGATGGATGATCATGAGACGCTCAACAGTTGCAGGCTTTGCCCGCCTTGGCGCAAGCGCACTCTGCGCCGCTCTTGCAGGCACACTAGATATGAGGGTCAGACGACATACGGGTCAACCAATTCCCACACGCACCTGTGCGTTGTGCGCCTTGTTCACGCAGGAAGCGCACTTGCACTCGCCCTTGGCGCAGTTGCAAGTGTTGTTGGTGGCGGGGCCACAGTTGCTACGAAGAATATATCGTCAGCAAGGGCACCGCAGCGAAGTTCAAGGATACTCACGAGCAGGTCTGGTCGCAGGTGCAAGCCATTGTATAAACAGTTGGATCGATTAGGATATGAGTACGATGAGACGATGGCGGTCAAGAGGTGGGCAACTATCGGAAACTCAGTCTCCTCACCCTATTATATACGCAGGGATGTTATGACGTCACGGCGACCCCAACGTGCAGTTGCAATTCATGTTGCGGCGCCAGATGGGCGGATGTAATCGACATGACTAGCCGTCAAACAAAATTGCCTCAAGGCTTCGGCAAAGCCAAGATGAGCCATTTCATGGAGCCGATCCACGCCCGGCACAAATGCCTCGTTCCATTCTGGTCTCGGCCCCGACCTTGGTGAGGAGGGAGATCGTTCAGATTGGCAAAGCTACTGCGTCGTATATCCTGATGAAGATCCCATGATAGCACCAGATGAGCTGAAAGAAGACGCTGCACCCTCTATCTTGAACACCTAAACACCGCGTCCTTGCCCCAACGTAAACTAGCACCCGATGGATAGCTTCTTGCAAGAACACCGACGAATCTGGATCCGGCTAGACTAGAAAAGGGGTCACTATTGCTTGCAAATCTCCGCCCGTTGCCAGGGATCTGCAACCGAGGAAGCATACGCTGAGTTCAGGAGGCTGCACCAGATCTGCGGCTCATCCCTGTCGATGAGGAGGCAAAAATGGCTCATGCGCATTGGATTCCACACTGTTGTTCTGTTCCAGATTTGAATATATAAGTGCGAAGGGGCCTAGGTTCGATTGTTCCGCAGCCTATGGATACCACGATCACAAGGATTGCCAGGACGATACAGCAATTTAGTGAGTACTGTAATTGGCGAGCAGCATTCCGATATTCGATGTTTGACATATTCCTCAGGCTGAATATCTGTCAGTATTTGAACGATTGCTAAAGCTGCGATTTGGTCCCTTGACGCTATCCACTGGGGCACGAAAAGTTCATAGCAGACAACGGTCTGTCGATCCACATGTGATGAGGGGCCATACAGTCAAGACTTCCAAGGTATCGAACATCACGTACGGCAAACTGGGAAAGCCTCACGACTGGTCAGGCGCCTACTCGTTAGCATAATGAGCATCGTAGAGTAATCGCAAGGCCTCGCTGCACTTCGCCGCATCATCCATATCATGATACCACAAATGTTGGCGAAACGCGATCTATTCGCCTTCCAGCGACACGCCCACATGCAGCATCGGCTGGAGTTCTGGACAGAGATTCGTGCTTAACATCTTCGGCGTCACCACGATGTGCCGACCGCGTGCTGCAGGAATCCGCGGAGCACATAACGAGCAGCAGCCGCGCGTGCATGAAATCGGCCGTAAAGGACTAGCCGAAAGCGCCGACACAAAGCCTGAAGAAGCCACGCCTGGCCAGGAGAGATGCCGACCGCGCCTCCAGTCATGCGAGGAGCGCGGCATCAACGTTTTCAACGGGCGCGCCGTGTAGAAGCGCCACAGGCGTCTTTGTAAGAGGCGCGAGCGGGATGCGCGGGGTGTAGCAGCGGCCGCACATGAGATCATGCCCACATGCAAATCTACGGCTGTGATCGCGGTCCTATGCGTCTACGTAGAAATAGAGAAAGCCCTGCGCGTTCAGCAGAAAGAACAGATTTGCCTTTGGCGCATGAAAACGGGCAGCGGGTACTCGGATGCAGCGTAGGTGTTGGCTGGAGCGTAGTACTACTAGCCCGAAATGTCCAGGAAGCAGCCTGAGCCAAGCAAGGCGAGATCGAGCGCGACGATCGTCCGGTAGGGAAGGAAGGCTTGCTCGCCTTCTTGAGAGTCACTTTGGTAGATTCAACAGTTTTTTGGTTGGGGAATACTGGGTTGGAGAAAAGGAAACAGCACGTGTGGCAAGACGCGGCCCTGTCTTCCTGGGCGGACGAAATGTGAGTCTTGCTGCAAGTGGTTTTCTGACATAGGCACGATGGTGTTAATATGGTTCTTCTTAGGACGGTGGACCATGTTTTCCGATCAAGTTCGCGCAGACCTGGCTTTCAGGAACGTGCTCCTCCGGCGCGTCGTCGTGGTGTTCTTCAGGCTCGTCCTGTGAAGCCCTCCTCCGGCGCGTCGTTAGTGCAGGTGAAAGGCGGAGTTAAGCCCCAGTGATGCATGTAGATGCCGATATTGCTGTAATGTACAGTAACGGGGGATGTTGCGGCTTGCGCATATCAGTGGTAGATCACTGCAGTTGTGCCAATGCGAAGACAGATATACAGAAGGTAAGCATAAATTCAGTCAAGGTTCTTCATCTGTCACAAATGGTTGAAAATATTGACGACCTGGTATAGATGTATATCTGGACATGCTTCGCGAATTCTGACTGCGCGCGTACGATGCGGCTTGGTCCGGGTTCGCGGCAGCATCTCTCGGTCTCGCTGCCTTCCATTCGAAGTATGTATACGCCAAATTCACCACTTCGTGGAGAAGGCAAAGATGTCACTAAACTACAGCTACCATGCTGCAAGGCACAGCCCCGGAAGCCACGAATCCTATATGCAGTGTGCACTGCCTCAGTATCATATCGGATGAAGGCTCTACCATGGGTCGACACAGCCATTGGTCAAGTTATACTCATACTGTGAGCGTCGCCAGCTCTGGCACCCACGACTCAAGTACTCGGGCCTCAACCATTATAGTGCGTCCTGGTAGCGTCCTTCGTCAGCTTGCGGAAAGCTTTCGCCGGCTGTTCTGCATTCCATGGCATGCGGAGGAATCCGTCGGACCCCTTTACCACGAAGATGCCAGTCTTGCTGTGCCGCAAGGCGCAGCCAAGACTTCCTGGGCCGACGATAGTGAGCCTCGCTGCAAGTGGTTTTCAAGCATAGGCGTGATGGCGCTAATATGATTCCTCATAGGTCGGTGGACGATGTTTTCCCATCAACTTTCCGCAGACATCATTCGCGCAGAGCTTACTTCCAGGCTCGTCCTATGAAGCCCTCCTCCGGCGCGTCGTTGGCAGTAGTGAAAAAGGCGGATAAGCCTCTATAATTGAAGCAGTCATTTTTCAGTGTTCAGCTATGGTCTACATCATCGATCTACAGTAACTCAAATTCAAGCGTCTATTGACTGGCAGTACCTATCAATGGTACATAGATTCTCGTTATGCTTCTCTTCGATATAACGCTACTTACATTCTGGTCATGAACTTCGTAAACCTCTCTCGGTGAGTGTTGTTGTCATATTGAAATCCTAGAAAGTACTGACTTGAATCCCAGAAGGATATACCTATGTATATACACCTGGTGGACTCGGGCCCAAAATTACGCACTCGGTCATCGAATGAGAGCGCGATTCCAGGACTGATTGTCTTGGCTGGACCGAGCGTGGCCACAGCGCTGCTGCGCGACTGCTTACCAGTTACCACACGAACCTGGAACAGGGATCAGATGTGGTCCAGGGCGGAGGCGGTGAAATACACCAAGAATACTCTACTTCGTCCTCCACATTCGTCCTCGAGCTCCTTGCGTATCATCATGCGACTTAGCCCGAATGAGCGGTAATTTTTGAATAAATCACATCACTTTCTCTGCGGTGCAGACACTGGTCCATCAGATGTAGGATGTGAGTTCTCACACATTATTTTGAGAAGTCCTGCATACTGAGCTATCCCCGAGATCCGAAGCTGTCTTCTCTTTTTGACATCGATAAAACCTGTGAAGCCAGCGATATGCCCAAGCACACCATCGTATTGAACATTACAATTCCTGCATCGCAACTGTGTAGTGCGTCCTCGACACCAGGTCACACCAGCACATCCTGTGCGCATTATCATGGTTCTGAATCGATCTCGACGCTTCGATCATGTCTTATTTCCCGGCACATGGTCAGAACCTGATTATCGTGACGATCGCTGGGCTCCGAACTTCCTCTCGGCTCTAGAACTGCAGCGGTTCTATCAAAGGCGAATGGTGAGCAGCGTGGTCTCTGGCTTCGCACCAGTGCTGTATCTTGATTAAGTTCAATATTGTTCCAGCGGTGTCGTTTGAAGGGGTGAGGGAGACGCGATGGTAGCTTCCAAAAACAATGCCCCCGGTGTTATCTTTCGCCGCCAACACATCCAGTCCTCACCGCTATTCGGTACTCACAACAGGATCCGGCACACTTCAGCACCATGTCTTCCACGTTTGCATTTGCCTTTGCATGCCACGGACCGAGCACGGTAACAGGCACATTAGCAGGTCTGCGCGACAGTGAATGACGAAGCAATATGTAAGTGCCGAACAATTTCCCGCGAATTCCGAATGCCCTCACAAGCGCTCAATACCACAGCTTTCCATCTCCGTCCCTGTTCTGATCCTCATGTTAGGTATTTAAGCGATCCTCGGCGCGCAGTGCGGGTGTTCGCCATTCATCTCATCGCCTGGCGGCTCACCGGCAGCCTTGTCCTTTCGATTTCCGATCACGATGGGCAGCGCACTTTCCTGCTGTGCGGACGCTGCGGAGGAGGAGAAGCGCATTGTGACGGAACGTGTCAAGTACGTGCTGCTATCCCTTGAGAAT